>VOQK01029234.1:6320-26428 GCA_015052645.1 Benitochromis conjunctus | reverse complement strand
ATGTGTCAGTATGAACCAGTTAGGGTATAAATTCGATTGATCAGGCATATATAAAACTATCAGGCAGGTGCCTCGTATCCTGCAATAACCCATCTGATCAGTCAGAGCACGGACACAGGACCCTAGCAGACATCCTGTGGTGTCTTCAGAGGGCATGCTGCTTAACTTTGGGCGCTTATGGGGTGCTTGATGGAGACTCGGAGTTAAGAGGATCGGGTTCTTTTTAATGCTGTTGATGTGCTCATGTTAGGTTTATGGGGGGTTTTGGTTTAAGTTTTTCACCGGGTAAGTATTTTGTTTTCAATTCTGGGGCTTATTCTGGGAGTCAGTTTTTTTTTTTTTTTCTTGCATTTTTGAAATAGATACTAGGTTACCTTGTCCACTTGACATCCTTCTCTTTTACAGCAGAGACTGTCATGCTTGAGCTCATCTCACTGTTGCTAACTTTAGCAGATTTAAACACTTTAAAAAAAATGTTTTTTTACAGTATCCTACTGACATTCCACTGATGGTACAGGAACTATGCCCCCTCCTCGCCAACAAACACACACCCACCCCCACCCCTTCGGTAAGTGAGCCGTGAAGCCTCAGATAGTGATCATTTTAAAAGCAAATACAATCCCTGAATCATTAAAATACAACTCACTTTGATACAATATGCAAAAATACAATCATCTGAGCCCGCAGCATCATTCATTATTTCAGTTACAATGGTTTAGCTCCAGAAAGGTCACTTCATGACACCAGGTTTCAAGTCTTGATGGTGCACCCTGACAGCATCAGAAAAAAGCCCAAACTGAATTAGACACTGAATTTGTTAATATACAGTTAGGTCTGTAAGTATTTAAAGAATGAGAGAAGTTTTCTAATTTTGCCTCCGTCCACTGCTACAGTAGATTTTAAATCAAACAATCCAGATATGACCACATTTTTGATTTTCAGCTTTAAAGGTTCCATATTATTAAAATCCTTTTGGCATTGTGAGGTTTTTATGACATTCAAACATCCTTAAATTAAAGTAGGTAACTAATGGGAGTTGAGCCTAAAAGATGTCCAGTCTCCTCATTGCTTAGGTCTTCCTATATCAGCGCTAAGCAGAGTATAATAGCATGTGGTAAACACACATGTTAGATGTGATGCTGTTAGTAGCAAAAAGCACTATGACTTTAAATTGAGGCGGTACTTAAAGTAACTGAAGCCAGTGTCTTGGTCAAAGCCCCTGCCCCAAATAAATAAATAAATAAACAGAAACATCCTGAAGGAGTTGGACTACCTGTGCAGCCTCTGTAGGGTCCAGGTACTATATCACCACATGCCGCTAGTAGTGACATCGAGTTTTTTTTAAATCAGTGTATCAAAGAAGGGTTAAGTGACAGCAAATAAATAGTGAAAATTCTCAAAGTGTAGACTTCAAATAAGCAAATTAACACTTTCATGTTTTTTCATCACTCGAAGAACTGAAACCACAGTGAATACTTCAAACAACTATGTCCACACAGGAATAGGAATTTGTTACCAATGGTGCTAATGTGGCTATCATAAGTGTTAGCTTCAGTGTTCTCAGGTCTGATGAAAATCTAATGTTCAAAATTCATGGTTTTCTCTCGGAATTAATGTCCAGTTTATAACCAATAGTAGTATGAGGTGTGTGTTTCTCTCATTTCATGTCATTTTAAGAGCTTCAGTGCAGCTAAACTCAGCAGGGTTTCCGTTTAAGTCATTTGCATCTGTTTGTGTCTCTCCTCCTCTCTTTCTTTCTCTCCTTAATACAGCCGAATTCACACTAAACCTGTTGTCATATAAATATTTTTTTCTGATCCTGTGAACACAGTGAAATATGAACTTTACCACAGTCCATTAACCACAGTAAAAACTGCTAACACACAAGCCACTTTGCCAAGCTGCTTCTCTGTACCGCTGAAATCTGGATTTTGAAAAAATCTTCATTCGCATGTTTAAAGCAACAACCGTGTTGAGAAATTTGCTGCATTTAAAAGCAGAACAATCAGTCACATTTAGAATAAACACGTATTTTTTTTATTCAAGTCTGTGCAATCTACTCGTGGGCAGCACTGTTCTGATTGGCTGGTCCTCGTTGTTCTTCCTTAAACGAACTGTTAGAAATGAAAACCAGAGTAAATATTTACTAAAATATATGTGAAACTTCAACTTTGTATTCTGATAGACAAACAGATGAGACAAACATTAATACTTAACTTAGACCTATTTTTTTTCACTGACCCACATTTTTAGAGGTTTCAAAGTAATTAGACAAAGATCATTTTATTTTATATAATATTAAATATGCTGTTTCCCCAAAGATGCTCTGCCAGGCTGCTTCACTGCAGCCAGCAGCAGTTGCTGCTTGTTTGTGGGTCTTTCTGCCTTCAGTTTTGTCTTCAGGAACTTATAATTATTCTTTGCTTTGCAAACTCTTGGATTGCTTTTGCAGTAAGCTTATTTAGTTATGGTAACCTGATAAGTTTTGCAGCATTGTAGGTCTTTTAAAAGTTTTTTGACAAAGTCTAATCTGACTTTTTTGTTCTTAGTGTAAAATATTGTTTTAATCTTTCTATAAACTTGCTATAAAACTGTTACCTTTATGAAGGACTCTAGATCGTAGAGTTTGACAGTGTTATGCCTACGTCCCTGTGAGTGTTCTTGACTTGGGAAATTGTCATGCAGGGTTTTTGTTAAACTAACTTTGGTTCTCTTCTGTGGTCTTTCAGGCTTTTTGATATTCCTGAGTTCTCCAGTAAATGGTAAAACGGGTTCGAATATAACGCTTTTCTGCTATAGCTGAGTACTCAAAATGCTTATACAATGTGCCTCATTCACCCATTTACACCCAGTTATATAAACACTTTCTATTCTATGCTTTTTCTACCCGAGCAGGAGTTACCTAACTTGGTGTTAGTATCTTGCCCAAGAATAAGCAAGTGGGATGCAGATTGGAGCAGTCAGGGATCGAATCACCAGCCAGTGGCGGTTTGTGATATGGGCGACGTGGGCCGTTGCTCAGGGCGGTGGCATTGTGGTGGGGGCGGCATCATGGGCATCGGCAAAAAAAGTTGCTCGCACCCATGCTGCACTGACATCATGCCAGCGCATTTTGGGGATTGCATAGGCACCAATCGGTTTTCTATTACCCATTTCGGGGGAGTAAGAGCGCCCTCCATTTGCGAGGTGCGCCTGCTGCTTGCCGCACAGGAGGGAAAGGGTACCATGGGTTTATGTGAAATCATGATTAATGCAACTAAAGTTATTTTTGGTAGGCTTGAAATCCTGACCACAACACGAAAACATTATTTCTGCCCACTTTCTTCTCATGCACAATTACAATGAATAGCTAAATTTAACAAAAATGAATTTATGTTTGAGAATCATAGCAGTTGAGCTCTCTCCAGCTCTTGGTTCAGCCCTTAGGTTACATGTAACTGTTATTAAAAAAGAAAAAAAAAAAGAAAAGGGCTCACATTTTTTATTCAATAAAATGTTATTTGTATAGCACTAAATCACCACAACAGTCACCTCAAACCTACACAATACATATATTCACAATACTTAGATACAAAACTCTTAACTGTTATTTCTTTTTATTTTGCTTCTAAAGAACCAGATCTGCACAATGCATTATTATGCACAGTGCAATGGAAATATTCAACTATAGGTAAACTTTCAAGCTTTGATATTTTGCAAAGTTTTATGTATTAATATACTCAACTGGCATTTTTAAATCCTGTAAAAACTAAGTTTTCGTTTTCAAATGTTTTTATTTCCATCACTGCTGAGTGACTTCAAGGTAAGAGGTACTTCACGTTAAATTGACTTCAACAGATTCAAGTTCATTTAGTCCTAGCCTTTGGCACTGAAGTGTCTATTGTTAATGAAGAAAAGGAACAGATTTCTGTCACTTGATCTGAAATCTCAGTGACTACTTTACACAACAGACGTATAACTTCTTAAAAATAGAAAACTCCACTCCTGTGAACACTCTCCTATTACCTTTAACAGATTTTTGAAAAAGGCATAGAATAATAGATTGTGATAAAGCACGCAGAGTCATTCTGTACACATCCTGACTTCACTAGGTCTTCCCACACACAATTATCGCTTCTGTACATTTTGTTCATCCTTTCTACCACCTAGCATTGCTTTCTAAAGTCTCTGGCTGCCACTATTCACCCCTCAATGGTTTTAATTGTCCTGATGACCTCAATCAAAAGACAATTACCAAAGGGAAGAGGAGCACAGGCAATTATTGTCTTCACCATGAGATAGTGCACACCTGAATGGAGCTACCTCCTTTCACAGTGTTAAAATTACATGTGCTGCCTGGCTGCTGTGATGAAAAGGCGAGAATTAAGTGTGTGCCTGAAATACTTATATGTCCTTAGAGAAGACTGAATCTGAGAACATACTGACACTTTAAAGCCAAATGAGCAACGTGGCACACATATATGAAGATACGTAAAGGAATTCAGGCCAAGCTAAGATGAGTTGGAAAATGGGATAAGAGAGGCATCAAGCATACAGACATTTTTCATTTTGTCATTGCTTTCCTATTAAGTAAGCGGCTTTTTCTTTTTTTGGTAGTCTGGTGATAACAAATAATCATTACAGTAAAAATATGATACATTCCACAAACTTACATCATCATGAAATGCACTGAGTGTTAAAATACACCATTGTTTTAAAATCAGTGCAAAGATGCATATTGAGGCTGTTGAATTGACACTTTTTTTTGGACTGAGAAAGCAACAAGCTGCAAGCGGTTATCGTCTCTGCAGCTGCTGGGATATACGGAAAGCAAAGAGCACCATTTAGTTTCTTTAGAAGAAGACTGACAGTGTATTCTACATATAAAAACAGTGTAAGTTTAAGGAAAATATATTTGACACAGTATAAAGTTAAACTTAATACACTACAACCTGTACAATACTATACCATTCCTATATTTTATAGTGGCAGATAATCATTGTTTTCAATGTTATTTTAATCTTGGGAGTCACTACAGAGGCCATCTACAGATTTAAACTGACCATCAGCAGAAGTAAGGCAAAAATCCTAATCAGGATTTCTGATCTAGATTATTTAACATGGTTATTCATAATCAGCACAGCAGTGCAGTGGTAAGTACTGTCACTGTCAAAGCAACCTGCTGGCTGGGGGCTTTCTGTGTTGAGTTTGCACGTTCTTCCTGTGACTGTGGGATTTTTCCCAGGTACTCTTGCTCTCTCCCACAGTGCAAAAACATGCATGTTAAGTTCCCTGGTGATCCTAAATTGGCCACAGGTGTGAATCTGAGCATGACCGGTTGTCTATGTTCTGTAATGGACTTGCAACATGGTCAGGATGTACCTGACTTAACCCAGCCACCTGCCTCTCCATTATGGATGGATGATTCATGAAGTTAACAAACAAAAAGTTGTCTATCTAAAGGGAATGACATCAAACTTTAAATATAATTCAAATGAATAAACAATACTTGGAAAAAAAAAAGAAAGAATGGAAGGTAGTGGGGGACAATAGTAATAGTTAGACACTATGGCTTTTGTTGACTATAAAGCATGTCCTGCAAGGCCAGCCATCAGTCCCTGTTGAACTGCCTTAACTTCAAATCTGCAAGTACAGATGGGACCAAAGAGAGCCTCAGATGACAGTAGACCCAGGTAGATCAACATGGCAGCTACAGGCTGAACATCACAGAGGCAAAGCCAAAGGCCAGCTGTTGAGCTCCACGTAAAGCAGTCTGGATAAAAGACCCTGAGAGATCCAGAGGCAAAAGCAATACATGTAAACATAAAAAATCCGTCCACAGGTTCACCTACAGAAACCCTAAGTTTTACTTCATGAACACATAAGGACACATGCATGTTAACAACCATTTAAATATTGCCACATTCATGATAAATGACTATCTCCTCTTTAAAGCAGGCACCATCTTGTTCAAACTTTAGAACAAGCAGGTTGTTTTCCAATTCGACTTCTAAAAGTTTTTGTCATTTTGTGTTTGGCAGACTATTTTAAGAAGTTGCCATCTGTAATACTGCAAAACAAGAGTAGAGTGATAATGGTAAGGACACCAGAACACCTTTAATATTGTGAATGATGTGTTAACCTCCAGCAATAGCCTCAATGCCAACACCTGAGTCTAATCAAGCCAACTCTAACCTGGCTCATTGGATCAAAATAGCACCTGGTGATTTCTTTTTGCTGTTCTGCATAGGCCTGAACCACCTCATTTAGTTCATTACAAAGAATGGTTATATGGGTTTTCTGCCAGTGTATTACAAGCCCAGTGGGAGACCAGTCTTAAGTTAACATCCTCTCAATTCAAAGCGCCAGGGTTTTAGACGAAACCTAACCATTACATTTGCTAATGTACCTTATTAGCCTTCTGGTCCTGTTAGCCATTATGACTCATATATATAGACAGATTGAAAAAAACAAAACCCTACAAAGTAAAAGTAAACAAACAGCTGTCTTCAAGAAATATTTTTAGTTATGTAGCAACAACTAAAACACATTAAGTTATGTCCACCAATTAATGTAGGCTAGATTATTCCTTGCTATGTGAAAAAGGTCATCTTCATCCTGGTGAAAGTCTTTATTCCCACCATCAAAATGAAAGCTGAGTCATAAATATGTTAATTTCCTTTAAACAAGCCTGTTGCTTCAGTAAGAAGTGTTATGGTGGCAGGGTAAACCCTTCATCGTTAAACTGTAAAACTTGAAAAATTTGTCATGTTAATGATTTTCAACTCGATTTTCCAAAAAGATACACTCTCTGTGCACACTAGGCCATTTGAAATGTATTCCCCTCTCTCCCACTTCTCTGAGTGGTGCACATTTCTCAAGGGATCTTTGAACATGTCATATTTATAAGTTTCAGTAAGATAAAGAGAAGCCTGTTTTCTGTTTATCTTTTTGCTTTTATGCCAGGTAACTTATACTGATAAGTCTTGCTTGAGTTCACACTGTGTTTTAGCAGCGAGGCGAACAACAAAATACAAAAATATTCAAGTTTTCTTTGTGAATTCAGTCAGCGTGGTGCCTTCTTAGGCCTTCTATTAAGTAAATAAACACATCTAGAAATAAATGTAAAGAATGCATTTCATAAGTAAATGGCTCAAAAAGCATTTTGATCTCCAGTTCTTTAAAAAGCATTCCCAAAAGGACTTTTAACTCCAAATCACGTTGAAAAGTCAACACATGTTTTAGAATAAACAGCAAAGACACCCATCAACAAATCTTCACAAAATTTCCTGGGGAATGTAAAATGAGTGTTCAACTATATATTAGTTGAAAAACATATTTTTCTTACATTATTATTGAAATCTAAGCATGACGTCCAATTAAATATTTGACCAACTTAGAAATATAAATGTACACAGACCTTTGTTTGAGAGAGAAAATCTGAAAGCTGTAAAAGAAGACATGAATGTAAAATACACCAACTATGATGAATGTTGGAAATCTAATATCTTATCTATGAAGTTCAGTTCTACCATCCATCTAGATGACAGTATAACAAAGGTCATATTGAAATAGTGTCAAGGACTCATTTTAGCCCTGAATATTTTAATTTGCGCTGTGCCATATCATATTATCTGCAATACTACTTGTATATTTTTTAATTTAAGTTTAATATCAATCACAATATCAATAATATAGTGCTGCCATGTGTTTGTTTCCTAGCACACATAATAATCAGTCAGGTCTAGGCACATCTGACAGTGAGAGCCACATGGTAGCCTGCCATGATGATTTAGTAAAAATGGAGCTACAACCTCCTGCACATTACTAAAAAATATGCAAGAATATTGTTCTTTATTTTATTTGCACTAATAAATGCTGCTGCCTGCAAGCTGCAATTACTGATAACATGTTGCCAAATTTCCTTGAAATAGCATGATGTAATTTTGAGGCTATATCGCTCACCCCAAACTTTAATTACCGTTTTCAGTTGTTTAGAGTTGCTGAGTCGAGACAATCAAGGAGACAGCTGAACGCTAAAAACTTTTAAAACTTCTTGAACAAAAACATGTCCAATTAATTTTCAACTTCATGTATTTGTATCAAATGAATAAGTAGAGATATTTGGTCAAAGTGTGGAAAGTAATAAAGAAAACGCTCACTGGTTCTGTTTCATTACAAGCGTCCACCAGCAGATTTGAGGGGGGGGCATAGAGGTCACGCCTCTCCTGGATGTGAAATGGGTTGCGGGGCATATCATTTCATGCTCAATAAAATGCTAAGCACGATTTCCAGATTATGCACTGTAGCTTGGTATAAATTACATTTTGCAGTTGTTTAACTGTTCTAATTAAAATACTTTCTCTAACCATAAATTAAACACATTTCAAGTGTGATACCAAGGTATACCAAATGGCACAATCTCTTAATGCATCTAGTTACGTTTAGTTTTTCATCAACCTTAAAACACCAATAAAAATACAGCTTTAAAGGCACTGGCTGGCACTAAACAATCCGGTACCCAGAAGTATCCCTCTCAAATATCCCTCTTTTGTTCAGCTTTTTGACAAAGACAACTTGGTTTAACAGTTTTTGTTTTTTTAAATAGGCTGTGTGTATGTATAAATATGTATGTGTACACACGCACACACACACACACACAAGTTTTGAGCACCTTAAACTTTGTACTTCAAATTTTCCCTGGCAGAACCACAGTTTCCACGTGTCACACAATTATGCTTTAAATGAGCTCTACTGAAAATTGAGATTTAATGAGTATGTGATCTGGCACAGAAGGAGACTGTCTCAAAACTAATTGTTGGATCTCTAGAGCTCAGGTCTGCACAATTAACGCATCCACTTGTATTGTTAACAACAAAGTAACAGGGTACATTTGAATAAAACCAACAAAACTAATGTATTAGTGATGTTTTATTCTATAAATTAGTAGCTCTTAATAGATGTATGAGAAGAGAGATACAAAACAAAGGGATTTTGTTGTAAATTCTTTGTTGGTACACAGATAATTAGAGGGGGCTCACTGAAACAGAAGTGGTGTAAATGGATTTATCTGCTAATGGCACACTAAAGGACAAAAAGGAAAAAAAAAAGGAAAAGCTAAGATACGCTTTTATCTAGAAAAATCTTGCTTTGACGGTACAATCTCTGCAATTTAGCCAAAATGCATTTAATCAAGGTTAAAATTCATGTTTGGGATTATGTTGATTTCTGACTGAATGCAGATAATTAAGCAGAGATGCAAAGTGAGAGGTGGGCAGGAAAGAGGAATCCAAATATTAGATCTGTAATGTGAAGTAAAGGTCGCTTCCAACATAGCAATAATGTGACCTGATTTTCCTCGCTCAAATCAAGGGGCACAAGTTGCTATGGTAACTATAGTGTGGTCCACAGAATGGAAGCTGGTAGTAAAGATGCTTTTAAAAAAATCTGCATTAACAGTGTGATTAGAAATAACTATTTTTTATTGTGTGGTCAGTTTTGAAGATTTGTGACTTGAAAATAAAAAAAAATTAAAAAAAACAGCTACTGAAACATAGCCATGGATTTCTCTGTCATTCATTCACTAAATTTATATTTGATATAATTTCTTGAAAACGGGACCACTCATCACAATGAACAAATTACAGATAACAGTTCATGCAAATTTGATTATGTTGCACCAATGAAACAATGATTCAAAAATAGGTTTGCACTGTAGGAAAAGCCGAGGCTGATGCTGTAAGATAACCATGAAATGTGATCAACACGATTAAAGCCTTTCCCCCTTTGTCTTGGGTACTTTGAAAACACAACAGCTCACAATAGTTTGAGTCTGAGTTTTCTACAAGGCATTCCACAAGGATATTGAACAGCCAGTAAATCTAAATAAGAAATGGCCAGCCACGCACACACATGCAAACACACCCTACTTCCAGATAATAAATTGTACCCCACATAAAATCAACTAATCATGCAGTCTTGCTTTCCAAACACTTGTGAAAGTCTGAGTTGTTCTAAAGAGCCCACCGAGGTTCCTAGTGTACAAAAGTCATCAGCACTCTGCTGGCTCATTAACTGCAGAGTTATCCAGATAACTCCAGACCTCCTCTGGCATTAACACCAGTAGAAACACTGCACTGGGAGCTTCATAGCTTCATAGCAGTGGGGTCAAAGGTAGGCTAACTTTTCTGAGACATGTTACTGACAGCAAACTCAAAATGAGCTCATATTTTTTGTGAAATAGTACAATGTCTCAAGTTAAACATTCAATATGTTTTTAGTTAGGACAAGGCCATGTTTACCACTGTGTAGCATTCCCTCTTCTTTTAACAATGGTTCGTAAACATCTGGGAACTGAGGAGACCGGCTGCTGGACTTTTGGAAGAGAAATGTTGTCCCGTTCTTGTCTGATATAGGATTCTAGCTGCTCAACAGTCCTGAATGAGATACGGTTAGAGTGTTCAGTTGGTGAAAGATCTGGACTACAGGCAGGTCAGTTCAGCAGCCAGACTCTTCTACTACAAAGCCATGCTGTTTCAATATGTGTAGTAGCACTGTCTTATTGAAATATGCCAGGGTTTCCCTGAAAAAGATCATGATGGGCGTATATGTTTAAATCTCATATATATCTTTCACCACTGTCCAAGCTGCTAATTCCATAGGCTCTGATGCACCTCCACATCGTCAGAGATGCAGTTTTTACAAGACTGTGCTGATAATTAATCAGATGGTTCTTTTTATATCCAATCATGTTACTGACCGGTTGCCAATTAACCTAGTAAATAGCAAAGTTCATTATGAAAAAACTACACAAATTTCAGAAAAGTTTAGAATCCAAACTCATCGTGTAACACACATAAACACCAAATAGATTGCATTTTTGCAGAAAATTCATAATAAAAAACACACAGTGAAAAAAAAATCAAGTCAACATCGTCCAGTTCTCAGAGGAAGGCAGTGATAGACAGAATTTCATGGTTTGATCAAGGAGTTAAAGCTGTATCGCCGGTGCTTTCGTACATATTTCAGAATGACAGTGGGGCAGTTTGAGCTCTTCTTGGGACAGTTGGGTCCACGTGTCATTTACAGAGAAATAATCTTAGAGAGTCGATTGAAACACAGCATCCTGCTGTGTTTCTGAGGTAAAACAGTAGAAAGTTTATTGCCAAATGCAGTTGTGAGATCTCTTTATTCGGATCTGAAAAATTGAACTTGGTTCGAAAAAGTAAATGCTGCATATTCGTCCAGCAAAATTACACCGCCGCTACGAAGAGCTGCATTAGGCATAGGTGTGTCTGATTTCCACAGATTTTACGCGTCTGTTGTGTAAAGGGCGTTACCTGATTGTAAACCAGTCGTGAATTATTGTATGGGAGAATTCAGCTTAGTGTGACTTTTCAAAGTCTATACTGTGTGATTGGAATTCATCTTAAAGCCAGTATAAATAAAGAAAACAACATTCATTTAGATTTAACCTCCTGTGCACTTTACATTCATTGCATTACGTTACAGTTTTGACAATTAAAAGTTTACTATACCTTTTACCTGTTGCAGAACTGGGTTTAAATATACATTTTGCTTGTCATTTAGAGGATGTTATTTAGAGATATAATTATGTGTATAACATTTAAGTTGCTTTAAGTCATCTTGGTCACCTACCAAGTGGAAAAGTGAAACAGACGTAAGTCTCCCAATCCCTGAGAAACACATCCATCTCTAAGTGTAGTTAAAACACTATTCTGTTGCACTCGCAATAGAAAAAAAGAGTTTAGTGAAACAGAAACTTCAGCTCACTCACAACCAAGAGCGTCTGAAGATGGTTACTCACACATATTTTCCATCTATGGACTTTTTACAGACCTGTCCAGGGTGCACGGTGCCTTTCGCCCTATTGAACTTACTTTTTGCAGTCACTTTTTTAAATTTTTGTCAAACACAGAAGATAACGCTGCTGACAAAGGTATCTTGGACTCGCAATGTTTTAAGGCTAAAGCTAGCGGTCTTAAAATATACATGAATGGTGAATAATCTGACTGCTGCTTTACTCTGCTCACATGTACTATATTCTAATATAGTACATATTCCCTTTAAATTGCCATTGTTAACATATATTTGTTTCCTTTTATCAGATAATGGAAAAAATGAAATAGTACAAGAAACATGATCCACTGAGACTATATTAATAACCAGCAGACACATCCAAATCAAATTCAAGCTGCTGTTTTGCAGTGCTAAATCCAGATTTTATTACTACAACATCTTCTGATCACTCAGTCAGACAGTAGATTTACATACATCCCCACCAAAAAAAAAATTAATTAAATAAGGAAAAAGAAAAAATTTTTTTTTTTATTATATGCACTCTTTTTTCTTTCAGCACAATGTGAAGAGCTCTACTGAGGTTTTCAGTGATTCTAGTTGCTTTTCTCCCCTCTGCTCTGATTTCACCACTCCAGTTGTTTTCAGTGTGTGCTCCACTCCATGTGGAAAGTTCATCCTTCCCCACTCACACAGTGAGAAAATAACAAAGGAGATACTCCTAGAACTTAATGTTGCTCGAATTGAAGACTGTGTTCTGTAATTGTAAGAGCAATAAAAGATTTCCAACAGACGACAGTAAGCAATGACTCTTTCTCAGGCTTGTCTTCTTTGAGACAAAGAAACAGGCTGAAAATTCCTTCACTGGATTGTATTGGGTTTTATAATAGCACTCTACATGTTTTTAAATATGCTTAGGTAACACAGAAAATTAGATTAGACACTCTGAGGCTTGATTACAAATTAATCTGTTTACCACAGAACAGTTTGTGGTAAGTAGAATAAGACTTGGGGAAAAAAAAAAAAGAATGGCCCTTTAAACCGTTTGAAACCATCCCATAAATGTTTTCCCTCTGAAGCTAAACTAATTCAATTACCTAGAAACCGTAGATCTAAGCGCGTGTGTGTGTTTCAGACCAGAGATTGTCTCCTGCACGGCAGATGTTCTACGTACTGTAGCTGATTAATTACAAACCTTTAGTTGCAGAAGCTCGAATGAGAATTACAGTCAATAACTGTAGAGTCGTACAGCTTAGTGAACGTTCTGAACTTTTTCAAAATAGCTCTGGCCAGTTTTATTTTCACAGGCTGCACTTTTGGTATTTTCATTTTGTGTAGTCCTCCCTTTCTCTCACATCTCTCATCAATCTCCAATTATGTTAACTACAGCATTCATTGTTCTAACAAACTGCTGGAAAATGAAACAATTCAGCAGCCGCTCACCCGGCGCTCAGAGGTTGCCTATTTTATTGTTTTATTAAGAGCATAAAAGCATTACAATTTAAAGAGATATTAAGAACTGAAACTTTGACTTGTAAATTGAAATATAAACCATATAAATGTATTGCACATATGGAAGTAATGCTATAGCTACTGTGGAATGCAGGAAAGAAATGAAAAAAAGGAAATCAAATGCAAAAAAGTAAAAAAGTAAAATATTTAATCTCCCTTGTATTTTTTTTTCCAGTATCATTATAATGCTTCTCACAGCAAGATGACAGCTGATATCAAGAAACGGCGTAAACCCAAACATCAGCATTCACAACACCATAGCAGCTTTGTATAGATGCTTCATAAAACAGCATCCTTTCTTTTATTTCCAGTAAAATGAATCAACGGCTCTCTCTTATACCAACGCTTAATGAATCCTCACATCATCCTAATATCTGGAAGTCGTTTTACTCTTATTATGTCTTAGAAAAAAAGCACAAAAAAGCCTTTTTTTTTTTAACACCATGGATACTATATACTAAAGTATATTATATCTCATTCTTTTATCTCACAATCCCGAGATCACTGACTTTACCTAACGTGTTTGTATCAGTTCAAAGTCAGGTACAGAAAATGAAAATCATCCATGATCAGGTCTTGCCCATTCATATGAGTACCATTATATCATAGCCTAACAAAACAATACTTCAGAATTTATGCATTCATAAGGATAGAATAAATTCACTGTTGCTGTCACAGGAGACCGAATGGTGAGGTACTGCACAAGACAGCTAAGCACAACAGCCTTCTTAGTTGTTTTCCGACAGACTCCTCCATACACATTTCATCTCTTGGGAGAAAGAGGCATGAGAGTGGAATATCACAACTCAACATGAGCCTGCAAGAAAGGTGACCCTAAAACACTCCATTCTTTTAATGGACAGCATTCCCTTAGAAAAATCCCCACTATTAGGTTGATTGTGAAGGAGCAGACGCTACGAAGGACTTGACTCGAAATACGTCCAAGAACCACCGAGGTTACTTTTCTGGAAAGAATATGTCTGTACTCTGAAAGAGCTGACAGTAACCTGCAATTAGAATTAATGGCGTAAACATGCATATAAAAATACAGCACGAGTCAGACAAAACTGTTCTCAAGATGATTCCTCATTTCCAATCAAACTTTTACAAGAGAAAACATAGCACATAAAAATCGTTACTGCAATAACGAGCTGGAAAACAAGCGTTAAGCAACAGGGCCTAAAGACGATTTCGCTAGTGTTAAAGAATAAAAATGTAAAAGGTAATTCGACCTAATTATGTCCAAGACAAGATTAAAAAGTTCCGAGACTGTTGCAGTTTTGCAATAACTGAGAGCATCACGCACATTTAATAGGTGCAAGCAGCGTAGAAGGGGACTACTTTGAAGGGGCTGGCGCTGGATTTCTTTTATGGGTGCGGCCTCAGGACTTATGAAATGTTACAATAAAATCGCTGTTCTCTCAATGTTCCTTTGATTTCTATAAACACTGCTCGTGCTCTCCGTGTCTTTGGATGTAAGACTTATTAAGATACCACAGGAGTAGATATGGAGCTCTAAAGTCTGGCGTGAGCTCCAATGAATTTTAAGTGAGGTATAAAAAAATAGCCTCCTAGGAATTATTTGGAGTATCAATGCCCTGCTTGAGGTAATGAGAAACAAAAATTAAATATATAACAGTATTAAAAAAAGAACACAAATGAAATTATGAATCTTAGGTAACAATAACTTTTTACGTCTCAAATTCTATTGAAGAATATACACATACATTGCAAGCAACCCCTTCTTGTCCATCATTATAACACTTTTGATGCCATTCTCAAGCTGACAAGCACAAACTTGTTTACCAACACGAAAATAACAAGTTACGTATATTTTTAAATGCTTTACTTCTTTCTATAATAACATTTTACTTTCTTTCATCTGAAAGTCAAAAGTGTCACTAAATTCAGCTAATCTTTCATTTTGTACTATCAGCATGATGCAGATATAGCCTTAGACCCTGCATTTGACTCCCATGAAACTACATAGCCAGTTTTTACACCTTCATCTCACTAATCTGTCTAGAGCATGAGATTGTTAGACGTGTGGAAGATAAAAAATCAAAGAGTGTTGTGCTTCATCATGGCCCTGGTAGATAAGGCCCTTTACTGTCACATAAAATCAGGAGCTGCCTACTGAAAAACACTCCATCCTCAGGCTATTCCCCACCATCACCATCATCACTACTCTCTCCATACCATCTCTGAAAATACTTGGTGTTCGCTTCACTTACAAAGTCCTTCCTTACACCTATTTCAGCACGCGAGTAACATGTTGAGTAAAGGGCGCTACTGTGCAGATTTCATCAATGAAGTCAAAAGGTTTGCATTGCAAATGAGAGCCCCTATATTTTGAATTACAAGTGTGTTTCTGTTTTCATTTCAACTACTACTTCATAACTGCATTGCTTTGTTTCAGTTAATAACCTTTAACACTTTAAAAGCACATGTTTAAGCTGTTGTGCAGAGGAAGCCTGCAGGTATCTTCAGATCACTTGTTCAAATTAAACACGCTGAGGACAGCCCAAAGACGAATGATACCAGGGCAGCATAATTAACCAACCTGAGGCTGTGGGACATATTAGCAAACCAAAATAAGTTATTTTAGCCATTCTGAAAGCAGTAGAAATCAAGAAAGGAAAGCCCCAGGTTGATGCCGTCATGTCACTTGTGTTAATTACACACTGCTAACTCACACAACAGTTATCGTACAACCTGCTGGCTGCATCGCACAAGTCGGATCAAAGCAGCGACGTACATACAAGATGAAGATGCGTGGCTGAATCGCCTTACAACGAGAAGGATGCAAAACTGCACTCAAATTAACAGTGCTTATTTTGTTCACACACACACACACACACACGTTAGCATTGCAATGTCAGTGCGACTTAAGATTGTCTGTTTGACTCATTGGACATCAAATCCAAGTCATTCATAACAGTGACAAGTGGATGAGGGTGCTGAAAGTCAGTCTTTCTTACACAGATGCTTCTAAGCAATTATATAAATTAAGTTGTCAGATGGGTCATGAGGGATGTTTGTCTTCCAGGCTCTGCTAGACCAGCCTGCCTTACAAACAAAGTGCTAGATAGGAAGACAGCCAAAGAGGAGTTTGCCACTGTCAAGATTACCAACACTTCTTAAAAGGAATTTCTTTAATCCAACAAATGTGTGTCATCTCAAATCACTGCATGGAAATATTCCCAGGGCCTACATTGTTAGTCACGATTATGTTTTGAGGACAAAATTAAGCCCTTGCATCCTCTGGACAGTGAAAAACATGTTGTTTACATATTTGAGGATGCTCAGCAATTTCCTATCACTGCCTCACTGCGCTTTTGTCACCATAGGAGTAGCTTCAGAGTGCTCTATACAATAAAGCGGGATGTGGTGTGATACCATATTATCGTTTGAATAGCTTTGCTCACAACACTCTACAGGGACATGTTGAGCGCCACTTGTGCCCCGCAAGACATTTTTGTCCACTTTCACTTTATTAGTTGCAGATTTGTCAGTGAAAATAGGATTCCCTTGGGTGGTGAGACAGTTTCTATCCCTAGCCTCTCTCTTGTCACTGCTGATATGCATTTTTTCCCCCCCAAGTGTCCCAAAGGCCTTCACCAGAGTTGTCGTTTTTAATTAGCCATACCCTAAATGCATGTCTGTTGGCCCATGTCAATAGTCATTTAATTTAGGAGGATGGGACAGCTGTAACATCAAGACATCGTTCATTTCAATCAAGGTTAGCCGATTTCCTCATTTGCATTTCATCTCACACCTGCCCCCATGTGGATTTACAAACATTTTAAAGCAGGCGCTGCAAGCAAATAACTGATTTACATATGATAAAGATAGGGGTAACCTCTAATTCGTGCCAAGTGAAACAAGCACAGCTGTGCATTCCCGCCACCTTTCCCCCTGATATGCAGGTGAATCTCCTTTTGATTACTGCATCTGGTGACTTGAACTATACATCTCTCGGTGAGATGAGCCATTTTCAGATAATCTTAGGAAATTAAACCCAGCGGTACAATGAACTGATACGGCAATCATTTAAGCACATAGGGCTTATGAAATGTAGATATATATCTATAATAATATTAGGGCAAATTATAGGACATTTGAAATCACAATCATGCCTCCAAGTTATACTTCCATCATTAAGTCTTAATGGATGCTCTATTACACTAACAGAAAACCTGATAGAGTTATACTGTGATGTGGGGTTATATGATTGTAACACTGCTATACAGTTGTAGAGATATCATTCAAAGATATATAGCTATTGGTGTTAAATTTGGCCTATAATTTAGGTGAGGTTTCTGTTTTTGGTTTTTTGTTGTTTTGGATTTTTTTCAGGGTAAAATATGGAAAGCTTCCTGGAGTCAAAAAGGCTCCACCTTAGATAAAATGGAACATTGTGCTCATGCTTAGAGTGAAATATACCAGCTGGAATCAGAGGAAAATGAAACAGAAAGCCACTGCTGTAAGAAAACAAAGAGACAATGGGGTTTTGCTGAATTCGCCTGAATTTTTTGACATTGTAGCAAAACTCCATATTGACCGTGCCCATGTTGCAAACAGTGTAGCTCTGCCACGGTGTATTGTATGTGACATAACAGTGAGATCGGCCACAGAGTTTAGAACAATGCATGAGGCAAAACAGAGAAAGAAGGCCACTTTAGGTTGAGCATATCCCACTCTCACATACACAAACTATACCTACACCATGGCGTATGTAACATGCTGGGTGTCAGTAAAGAGAATGCTGTACATTTCACAATTTTACAATTTATGGAATGAGAACAATTATTTTTGCTTTATGCTGTTGGAAAATTTCTGTCTCTCTGTTAAGCTTCATAGATACATGCTGGATATGAACATCTACCACCTTCAAAGTAGTAGTAAACATCCGCTACTATATGTCAGCTTCTGGGAACCACTGAAGGATGCAGACAAAACTAGTTTCTATATTTTTAGAAAGAAAAACTGTTCCAGAGGTTCATCATTTAAATCTTTATGACTCTTGAATATTGTATTGACATACTTAGTGACTTTAAATTAGAAATTAGCCCTAAAATATTACAATGCTGTTTCTTAGTGCCTCGGAGTGGCCACGCATTAAAAATGAAGAAAACCCCCAAGCAGCAGGGGAGTTAGTGACAGCAGAAAGACCTTGAAAGGGTGCATTTTCCTTTGACAGACTTAATTCCTTCTGCCACCGCTTCGCTAATTACTGTCATTGAGAAGAAAGTCACGCAAACTTCTAAGGGGGGAAAAAAAGAAAAGAAAATATATCCTAATTGAGTAATGACTTAATAATAGCCATTTCATTTCTGTGCATCATCCAAACACATCAATAAGACCGAACACAAGTCTGTGAGCCTAAAAGCCACAGTGGACAACCAACTGTCACCAGCGCACTTAGACCACAGTATTACACTTTGCATTCAACGCAGCCAAGCTGCAAAATTAGAGTTTGGGAAATCTGCATATCTCTGATTGGATAATTCCTATGGGTCTACTTGTGTGGTAAGTGGTGTGTTAGAAGCCTCCTGTTCTATTCTAACCTAAAGATGCAATCCCCCCCCCCTCCAAAAATACAGCTCACCTTCTCCTGCTCTCACAGTGCAGCTCTTTTCTTTCACAGAACATTTAATGGACCCATCTCAAAGCCACTTCTCAGTCATGTGCATTTCAAATTTTTTTGGGTCTTTTTAAGACAGCTGAAGCTTTACTTCAGGACACCGCTAATTTGACTTCGAAACTGAAGTCATTATTTCAGCTACCTCCAGGCGCGATGGGCACCTGAAATCTTTCAATTTGACACTTTGTTGTGTGTTTTGTGCATCTTGAAACGGCTCCATCGCCCACATGCTTAATTTTGACTCTGTTCACTCTTTTGGAAAAGGTAGAAGTTATTGAAGCAGCGTGGTGACAACTAAGCAAAGCGGACAGTTTGAAATCTAAAATGCCCCCCCGCCAAACTATTCAGCTCCTTATAGATTTTCATTCATGTATTTATTTAATTTATTTATTTTCATGGATATCTCCAGGCTGTCATCTCCAGAACTTGTCTCTCTTTGAACAACCCGCGTCCGCTCTTACAGATCCAGCTCTGCAGTCGATACGAAAAATAAAAGAAATGCGAGTGAAGTAAAATACTTTAAAATACTCACGGAAATACAAAAAAAAAGTCGTTCTCGGTCTCCGGATGATAGCTGCTGTGGTAGCTGACCCAAACGACGGAATGGCAGCGGTTATATCCAGTGAAGTCCGGGTCCTCCTCTCTGCCGCTCTATGTGGTTAGCCAGCGCAAACAGCACATCCTTAAGCACAAACAGCAGTAAACAGGTACACTTCTTTCGGTCTCCAGCCTCTTTACCCCCTAGAAGCGTGAAAGCTCTTCCTCGACTTCAGGGAGCTTAGTGGAGGTGCCGTGCGTCGTGCTGGACGTAGCTTTGGTTTGGTCTCTTCTCTGTCAGCCTCCACCGCTGCAGCCGGCTGAGGCTCTGTCTGCAGCGCAGCATCCCATCTCACTGGTGCTGAGGAAAAAAAGGTGGCCCTTAGTTAGTTATAAGGAGTGGCATTGCATCAGTGCATCGGTTCCTGCCACTGTACAAAGATCCTAGTCGGAATATGTCTTCCTATCTGCTGGTCCCTTTGATGCTGAAGTTGATTAAGTGGGGGGGGACCCTGCCTTGTAAATGGCTGAATATACCCTCTTTTCAAAAGAGTGCGCATATAATGCTACCCCCCCCCCCCTTTTTTTTTTTTTTTTTTAAAATTTTTCACCCCCT
>VOQK01029227.1:0-22087 GCA_015052645.1 Benitochromis conjunctus | reverse complement strand
TTTTTATTTTTTTTTAGAGCTCCATCTACCAGTCTGTGAAAGCTCTTAAACGAAAATGATATTTTTAATGCTATAATTCTTGTTGTTATCCATGAATTTTCAAAATTACTGGTTTCCAAAAGAAAGCAGGAAAATGTTTTATTAAGATGCCAAATTATAGTTATTTACTTTGTTTTGCTTTCTAATTTCAAATGTGGGTGTGAACATAAAATGAAACATAGTTCCCAAATAAAAAAAAGACAATAATTTTTAGTTTTAAATGAGTTTTTGACAAATTTCTTGAAATACTTGTGTTTTCTTGTTTTTGTGACAAGCGCTCTACATTTGTTAAGCACTGCATTTGCTCTGGTGCAGATGTGGCCGTTAGTAGAGCCATTTTTGCCAAATGTTACAGACTTCATAGCCACAGATTCCAAATGCTAATGTCAATCTTGTTATCGTCTACATCTTTTGTGTTCACTTGTGGAAAAAAGGGTGTAGGAACATTTACATTTGAGCCTCTGCAGTCCCTGAAAGTTTATTCAGTTTCTTACATTAAATCTAGAATCATTTAAGCACATAATTATCTTCATATAACTAACTTGAATGGAGTTTGGCACTCTAAAGTGACAGTATGTGTCAGTATAATAACATATGAGCCTCTTTGTAACCCAAAACTAAAATTCTAACGTAACCCAAACGAGATGAAAGGACCCAGAGGTTTTTGCAACAGCTTTCGAGAACACGTTGTGCCATTTTTACAGGTGTTGTTTATCTCTCCTGACGCAGGTGACAAATGCAAAAAAGGAAACATCTCTCAAGTGGTTTAAGGATGGTTTGGAGGTGACTCAGGTTGCGTATGATCCAACATCAGGGGTCAGCATGCTTACTATCCCACAGGTACGCATAATGATTGTGTCCTGCTCTATTTTCAGAAAACGCAAGTATGAATCATCACACTGTAGCTGATGTAGAGAGCAAAAGGAGATAAACAGACTGACAGCTGACATTTATAGGATTAAGTCTGCATGAGTCTTAACCTTGAGATGCATCGAGATTCACCTTGAAGTTACCTCGTCCTGGAAATGCATCTAAATCAAATATTTAGTTGTCACAGATATCAGATACTAAATGGCGAATGTTATGAATGTGTTTAATTTTAATACAGTAGATGATTTTTTTTCCCCCTCAGGTTACAAAGAAAGATGCAGGCTCGTACAGAGCGGTGGTGTCGGATGGGAGAGGAGAAGATGTGAGCACACTGGACTTCCTGGATGAAGGTGAGACTTGATTTTCTATCCACAACAATATTACCGCTTTGTTCAGTTGTGTTATTTGAGTTATCGTGGAAATTAGTCATTTAAAACATATTATAAAGATCTATTTGAATTTGAATGATTTTTTTTTTTAATTCGCAGAGTATGACAAGCTTCTCCAGCACCTGAGTAAACAGTGCGGTAAGTGACACATATTCAGAGGAACAATCTTGGTGAAATGTGCCAATGGCTTGTTTTCTACATCAGGTGAGCTGTGTCGGGATGGTGATAATACACCTGAAAGCCATGTTGATTAGCTGTTCTGTGCCCAGAATATTAATGTGCCAAGCACCTCGGATCACAAACACTTAGTTTTGAATTGCTAAAATGTATCCAAAATGTGCTATTACAATAATCGAGAGTCCCGCCCCCATACAGCATTATCAGCCAGCTCGCTGAAGATTCAGAGCACCGGTGAAGGTCTCAAGCTCTACTGCTCACTTAAATACTACATAAGCTTCCTGAAGACCAGCTGGTACTTCAAGTGAGTTCACAAAGAGAACACTTCTCTGATCTAACATCCAATACCTGCTTCAGAGACATAACTATTTTAAATGAAATCAATCATCTCTATACTTCTATCCTGCACATCAATGCATGTGAAATAGCAATGCAGTCATATTTAATACCATACCAGTTAAAGGAAACAAGTTGCTCTATTAACTTCTGTTGATGCCATAGATACATTTTCACTGTAATGGATTGTAATAGTTGTAAGTTGTAATGGAGAATTGTGATATTAATACCACTATCCGAGTACTTCATCCACCACTGCATGATAATGTACTGCAACACTTTCTTTTATGGCAAAGTCTGAGGCTACTTCACTTACACGAACAGCCTGTAATACGTCTAATAAAGTTCACCAGCTACATGTTAAAGAGCTAAAATTAACAGAGCTTTGATGTCTTTGATGTGTACATGCATATCTGCACACTGAAAAAATATCTTCTTCATCCTCCTCATGTGCTTTACAAGGAACCTGCAAACAGCCTTCAAATTCTTAAACTGCTAGCACCCCCTGCTGGATCAATTAATGATAACAGCAAATGAGGAAAAAAAATGTAAAGCAGATTGACAATGTTTTACAACCCTGGATACTTTAAAGGTTCTTTAACACCATTTCATATTTCATTAGTCTCTTTACACTAATCAGTGCTGAAAATGCTTTAGCTGTGATGTAAAATAAATAATTTTTCACTGGCTGCCACATTGATCTAACATAACTGTATTATATATTAACTTAAATAGATGGGAGTACGTAAACCGTGTACATGCTTTCCTCCACGCTTAGAGAGAAGAGGATTGACGAGGAAGCCAGAACAAAGCCTGGCAGCAGCATGCAGAAAGTTTGGATTGAAATCGTTAACCCAACGGAGAATGATAAAGGAAAATACACCCTGGAGATGTTTGATGGCAAAGAGACACACAAACGGTTTCTTGACCTGTCGGGACAAGGTGCGTTGAAATGTCATTTTAGTTTAAAGGCTCTAAAAGACCGTTTCAGATTTGCGAGATCATTTTTTTCCCCCAGATTTTTTATTGTGATTATTTTTCAAACATCCAACAGCTTTTGCTGACGCTCTGCTGGAGCACCAGAGGTTGAAGTAAGTGCTACACCCAATGCACTAGATGAGGTATCAAGGCTTTCACTGACACTGACAGAACAGTTTTCCAAAAGACCGAGGTTTTACTTGAAAACAGATTATCGTTGCCTGACACTGTGCAATGTCATGTTGATCTAACCCTTTATTTTCATCCCTCAGGCAGCTGGCCATTGCAGAGAGAAGTGAGTCATAGGTTATGTGTTAATCCCAGGACAGTTCTTTTCATAGCAAAGATTTAAAGATTTTACATCATATGCCAGCAGAGAGTTATTTTTGCCTTTTTGTTTCAGATCGGGCTAAAGTGACAAAAGGCCTTCCTGATGTGGTAGCCATTATGGAGGGCAAGGTACAAAACCTGTTTAAATTTTGCATATATCCTTCTCTCTGTGACCTGCCATTTCATATTTCTTTGCTACTTCTCTTCAGTCTCTGTGTCTGACGTGCTACGTTGATGGCGAACCAGCCCCAGAGATCTTCTGGCTCCGTAATGATAGGGAGATATTCAGCCAGGATCACTTTACAATCACTAAGGAGCCCAAGTGCAGCAGCATCACTATAAACAATGTCAACATGGAAGATTCTGGAAAGTACAGCATCTTTGTACGCAACAAGTACGGCTCTGAAACGGTTGACGTGACCGTGAGTGTTTACAAGCATGGGAAGAAACCTCCAGCTAATGCAGTGGAGATGAGTTAGGACTCCAAACTGAGTCAAAAATCGATATTTCTGAAGGGAGTGAGGGTTTACCAAGATCTGGGGACATGTTGCCTTAAGAGAAGAAATGTGAGAATTTCCTGCAAACAAACTAAGGTATCACTCGGTTCACTCTACTCCAGGATTTGCTTCTACAGCTTTACTTGATGTGTCTAGTATTTTGCTTAAAGTAGCTCATTTCAGCTGGTTAGCTTACATAAACTACCACTATAGAAGCCAGTGTTCTGCAGGTTCTGCAATGGTAGCATTTTTTGTAAGAAAACTAGTAATTAGACAAGTAAACGCTAATTTATCTCTATATAATTGACATTACTGAGATAGTTTGGTGGCTTTTACTGGCTCCACTAGCGCTCAATTTGCACTGCATTTTATCATTTATCTGCTTTTGGTCATGCTGGCAGTTTCAACAAGTCTCGCTTTAAGTGCTTTTGAAAAACCCTAAACTCTGATCTTAGTTTCTGTTGAAGCAGATGTGTAGTTTTTGTGTGTGTGTGTGTGAAGTGAATAAAGGAATTTACAGCAAATTTTCTCTGGTGCATTGCTCCTAAAATACAATTTTGTATTTATTTTTTTTACGGTAAGCTTTATGGTCAAGTATTTATAGTCACAGCAGCCTACTTTGTATAAGATTTTGCAATGAATCACTTTTTTCCCCCACTGTAGAAGCAAACAGTCCACAGTGTCATTAACCCTTCTATATCACCTTAGACTGGTAGATTCGCATTAGTAGGCTGGAGACGTGATTGCAGTTCAGTTAAGGTCTACCTCTACGATTTGATATCCTCATGATAAAAGATTTGATTCCTTCTTCCTGTGCTGTCTGTGCTGATTCAGATCCTGTCCCACATTTGTCACAAATTGCAACCGGAGCCTCCAAAAACAATACCTGTTCTTGTACAATACTTGTGAGGATGAAAATATTCAAGCTGTGAAATAGGCTGGCATGCCTTTTACTGCCAAATTCCTGTGTGATCTGCACATATTTTATACCAGTGAAGCTCTTAAACGCTAAATTTACTAAATTTACCCATTTGAACTGACCTTTGATGAAGGCTATGTCGCCACATTGGTATAAATGAACTCCAGGTTATTCAAACATGTGATTACTTCAGAGGACGTTGTTACTCATTAGACATAGCACTGGGAGCCCTTTGCCATCAAGTATAAGAAGGTGGGGCATTCGCTAGCAATCTCCACATTGTGTTGAGCTTCACACAGCTGCCTCAGCCTCCCGCCACCTCAGTGAAGGAGAAGCCAGACCCTCTAGACAACATGGACTTCAGTGGAACGTGGCAGGTCTACTCTCAGGACAACTACGAGGAGTTCCTCAGGGCCCTGGGTGAGAAAAAAGTTGGGCGGTAAAGAAAAAAGGTATTATTTTCAGTAGCTGAAGTTGTAGGTTACTGTGCATAAATTAACAAATATACATGTGTTTTGCTTAACAGAGCTCCCAGAAGATATCATCAAAGTGGCCAAGGACGTCAAGCCAATCACTGAGATCAAGCAGAGTGGCAATGACTTTGTCATCACCTCCAAGACTCCCGGAAAGTCCTTGACCAATTCGTTTACCATCGGCAAGGAGGCTGATATCACCACCATGGACGGCAAGAAGATCAAGGTCACTAATTTTTAGTTAACTTTTATTTTATAAGAAATATTATCTGGAATACAAATTTACTTCAGGATGATGCAACTTTTGAGAGACAAAAAAAATACCGTATTCTCGTTATTCATGAATCATACTCATATTTAGTAAACTGCCCCATTGTGTGTTATGGCAACAGGACCACTGTTAAATTGGTCACTTATTGATGCTTCTGCTGCTTCTGTTTGACTAAAGTTCAGTCATCTGTGTCTAACAATGCTCCTCTTCCTACTAGAAAAGTCAAGTAAAAGAAAAATACATGTTCAAAATTCATTTTCTTGTCTGTTTTGAGGGATTCATTATGTTTATTGTCGCTTCCACTGATCTGCAGTGCACTGTCAATATTGAGGGCGGCAAACTGGTCTGCAAAACTGACAGGCTCCGCCACATTCAAGAGCTCAAAGGAGGAGAGATGGTTGAGGTAAAGTCCATCTTACCAGAATTCAGACAAGCAGCGGTATCAAAAACCAAACAGACTATTTGCTGGATTATAATCTTAATTCTGTCTGCGATTTAAAAGTGTTTCCTTTTCTTTATCCCATTTCAGACTATGACCATTGGGTCGACAACTCTCATCAGAAAGAGCAAACGGGTATAAACTTGGCAGTGAAGAAACCAGTGTCTATTTAAATAAAAGTGATGATTAAAAAGCGCAGTGTGTGTCATATTTTTATCCCCTTATATTTGCAATGGTTTTCGTGAGGTCATTGCCTTAGTGAGGCCCTTTTTGTTCTGTGTCTAACATGTTTTATAAAATATTAACTAGGTAAACAGAAGATATCCATGCAAAGAAGCATTTGATAAAAGTTTTGTTTGCCATGTCGGCTATATTGAGAAATCTGCTTGTGGCTTGACGTCAACACCATCCTCTAGTGGAGTAGCGGGTTTATTGCACGCTGGGCCGTGATACTGGTTTGGATACTTCAGGGGGCATGAGCAGGTATAAATCAGTTCTACAGTCAGTGTGGGGACCTGCCTTCTGTTTGAGGAAAGAAAAAAGTGATTGTAAATCAGGAAAGGTTAAGATGAAAAACTTCAGGAAGCTTTAAGCTTATGATGTAAAGGTTATTTTAGGGAAGTAAAATAATTTGGGCATGCACTTTGGCAAATATTTTGAAACATTAACTGTTAGGGAATTAAATTTAATTTAGGGTTCTCTAATTGCCATTTCTCTCTCTTATAATCATAGACAGTATGAAAGTCACACATAAGGTCTGATTTGAGACTTTTTACTGTATTTTCAGACGTTTTACGACATTTCCTGCTGATGAAAACCCTCCCTTTGGCCTTTCATAATAGACTAACGCAAATAAATAATAGATTAACAATTAAATGGCATCCCATAGAAATTTCTTTAAATCAAAAGACATTTTCTATGAATTATCAAAAACTACATGACAGTCTGAGTAATGAACCACCCAAATATTTTCTTTAATGTCTTCCAGTTTATTCTCGAAGAGTCGTGCTGACAAACTTATTTCGTTTGCTACAGCAGATTTTTTTCAGGAACTGAGGCGTACTGATGAAATTGCAATTTATTTTCTTATATTTGGATATTTCAGGGATTAAATGTGTAATTAGATTAGATTAGATTAGATTAGATTAGATAAAACTTTATTTATCCCGAGGGAAATTCTTTCTTTCTCTTCTAAATGTCTAATTAAACTTCTTTACGTTCACAGAAAGAGAGCGTTTCACTGATCCACTTATGCTCAAAGTAGCTTGTATGTGGCCCACAATGTAAACTGTGAGTTTGATATCCCTGTCTGAGGTCTGAAAGAGAGAGAGAGAGCGAGACCGTGTTACTTCTAGGCATGCGCAATGCCGAGAGAGCGCTCTGACCACGTACCCTGTATCAGCTGCGGTACAGATAGCTGCAAAACACGAATTCACGGCCTCTCAACAGTAGCAACGGGCCGCTGAAAAAAAATGGCGAGATACCTGAGGCCTCCGAATACATCTCTTTTCGTCAGAAACATCGCCGACGAGTCCAGGTACGTTGTTATTTTCAACCCCGCCAGCGTGCAAGCAGGCATGGCCAGGCTAAATGTGATGCTAGTTAGTTAGCAAACATGTCAACGTGATGTCATCATCAAAATTAGGAAACTGACGTTAACGGTCAGAGAGCGACTCCGAACAGAGACGCTGGTAGGACAACACTACCGTGTAATGTTTGGTAAAATTTAGAAATAAGAAGCTGAAACATTCGTGTTGTAACTGAAGCTAACGTTAGTCCCTGACCTGGTCTGGGGGGGACAAAAATAAAAAGAGAAAAAACTGAACGACTGAAATACGCCTTTGAAACTGCGCTAAAGGCTGTTCAGCAGCAGTATTTACGCATTTTTACCTAAAAGTATCGTGCCAACACAACACTTTTTAATTATAGAACTTAATTTTATGTCCTTCCTATCATTAAAAAATAAAAAAAAATATTAAGGCAACACTTGAACATCACAGCCAGTTAAAACTTCGGGCATATAAATAGTGAATTCATTTTACCTGCTTTGGTGCACGTGAAAGTGATAACAGGTGGACAGGAGAGGCAACAATAAGACAGAATGGTTTTGCAGGTGGTGGCCACAGACCAGCTCTCTCTATATCCCCTCTCACTGATTCTTTTCTCGTTTTACTTTTTGCTTGTGTCCATGTCACTACTTGTAGCATATGACTGTGGTTCATTCGATTACAGAGAGAGTTCACCTCTTACAGGATTGCACATCTTTAAGCCCTGTCACGAGGTTTGCATTGCCTCCCAGCACAGGCTTAGGATGGTGGAAGAGACTCGATGCACTCCAAGGTGCTCTGTTTTCAAACTAAGTTCAAAATGCCTTTATCCTAGGGCATAGCTGTTTAACTTTATTAAAAAAATCCAGGCAGTTGCTCCACTGTGCTATGAGAGTAAAGGCATTTTAAATTGTATTTGAAAGCAGATTGTTGAAATTTTAGCCTATGTGTATCCTTTCCAAAGAGCCCCATAAATAGAAGTGGTATTATTCAGACTGAATAACAGTCAGGAGTGCTGACTGACTCCACAAGACTGTTGAGGAGATCCCAGAAGATAGGCCATTCCTTGAGGGGAGTTTCAGAGGGCCATAGAAGGGAACTGACCCAGCAAAAGGACCAGTATCTGCTCCTTTGTGTGAAGATGAATAGGAGGACCACTGCAGAGCCTTGCTCATGTGTGTGTTTCTGACCAAAGACTCCATTTAGGTGGCTGGCCCATTGTCTTCACAGATGCAAGTCCACACTGAGTACATGTGCAAGGCATGAGCGAGCCTGGAGATGCCATGGTGAATATCATGATGCCAGCTACAACACTGGCACCAAAGCAGGTCAAATGGATTCACAATGGTTTATGCTTCCTAACTGGACAGACTGGTTTAACTGCCTTTGTGCTACATTGTTTTTGCTGCCAAGATTAAAATAAAATGTGTTTGGAAATGAGCGTAATGAGTCCCCTTTCATAATCGAGCGGCCTAAATGTGAATAGTATGACTTAAACTACTTATTATTAAAGATAATAAGTAGATTTTTTAAGTGCGGTTGATTTTACAGAACAAAAAAAAATCACTTCTGTGAAAAGTGCCATATCTGGGTTTTATGGCCACAATGAATATGAAAAGACCGTTTCTGGTTAAATTGACAATTGCACAAGTTCACCTGATGAGGAAATTTCCTTGTGAGCGAGAAAGTAATGCGGTTTATTTGCTGTTAAGCAATGTCCGATGCTTTGCTGGCGCCAACTCTTGTGTATGTGCTGCACACTGGACTCGAGCCAAATTCATATGGTAGCCAGTAGAATAAATGTGCTTATTTCATGACACTTTAGGCCAGAGGATTTACGGCGTGAGTTTGGTCGTTATGGGCCTATTGTAGATGTCTACATTCCACTTGACTTCTATACACGACGACCAAGAGGATTTGCTTACATTCAATATCCTTTATTCTTTCAATTTATGTTGGTACTTTTTCACTAATGGATTATAAAGCATCAACTCTGATCTGTTGGGTGCAGTGAATTGAGTAACACCTGATCTAATATTTCCCTTTTAAGTGGAGTTTTTGTAATGTAATTGTATTTATTTATTTATTTATTTATTTTCAATGCTTCTAGCATTAAATATACTCCTAACCAATATTTCTTCTGTTGTTGCCTCAGAATGGTAAAGATACAGGTATGGAGACCCCACACCAAAGAAAGTTGAAAGGCGGTTGTAGAGTAGATTCAAGCCAAAGACATCCAGGCGACAAGCAGTAGTGGAATTTGGAAAATAAAGACAGAGCAAAAGCATGAAGATACAAAGAGGACAAAAAAGAGAGCTTCCAGGCTTCCATTTGTCTACCAAAGGGAGGAAAAGAAAAGTGTTTATTGGGCAAAGACAAGCAGGAAACCTCAAGTTCTTCTGCCAAGGCTATAAAGATCAAGCTGAAGGTCAAGCATGTTAAAGGTAACAAGCCAGACTTTTTGTATCCTACCCAATCTGATCACCATTAGTATTTGTCTTGTCTTCACAATCTGAAGTCACAAATGGGCCTATTTTTAATGTTACATAATTTGAGTTGGTATTACTGAAGACAGTCAATTATAAATGAAAGAAATATGCTGAGATGATGAATTACTCTTATACATTTTTGGCCTCACTGATCCAGTAGCTGTGTGATGTTTTTTTGTTTTTGTTTTTATTTTGTCGTTGTTTTGTTGTTTGTTTGTTTGTTTTTGCAGCTGCTTGTTGTGTTGTTTGTATTGCATGCGTGCAGCTTTCAGTTCCACCTTTCCAAATTAAAAGTCCTTAACAATTCAGCATGTTTGAAGATGTGCGAGATGCAGAGGATGCTCTTCACAACCTGGACCGTAAATGGGTTTGCGGGCGCCAGATTGAGATCCAGTTTGCGCAGGGAGACCGCAAGAGTATGAGCAATTGACATTCCTAATTGAGCTTAACTGCGCCATCTTTGTTTGGGAAATGTGTTGTATTGTTACGTAACATTTTGATGTGGATTTGTCAATAAAGCCCCTAATCAGATGAAGGCCAAGGAGCGCCACTCCCCTCGCAGTTTCTCTCGATATGAAGATGATCGGGATACCCGCAGAAGACGCTCCCGGAGTCGCAGTTATGATCGCCGCAGGTCCCGGAGCCCTTCTTTTGACCGTCGCCCTCGGAGGTCTGAGAGCCCTAGAGAGTAAGTTCTTGGCAACTTTTACACCTTTTACAGAATATAAGACATAAAAGTTCACCAAAAACATAATGATATAAATGTAGTGAGTGTGAGGGAGTGCTCTATGGATGTTTGCAGCTCTGAAAGCTGGCACTTGCAGAGGAGGAGGAAAAAGAAAGGGGAAAGGGAAGATGGAGGGAAAATTTACGAATCAGTAGAGGGGGAGGAAAAAAAACATTGTGTGCATGCATACTAGGGCTGCAACTATTCGAGTAACTTGAATATAAATAAAATCATAAATGCACATTTTTTGCTTCAATGCTTTGTTTAAACTCTGCAGCACTCAGCTGTCGTCATGTAAATACGCATTTCACCCACATTTTGTATTAAAAATAAACATGCAATAGAAATGTATCTAGGCACACGTGTGTGAATTAAAGAAATATTACAACATTAAGTCCAAGCAGCCCCCAATTTTTCAACAAAAAAAACAGATAGCACAACAGCAGCAGGGAAGATGCCGTCATAGTTTATCAGGGAGATGCCGTGTGGGTAGATGCCACTCTGCCTCTGCTCTGTGTGGGTAGACGGTGCAGAGGCAGAGCGCTTACTGAGATGGTGAGCTCAGCTGGAGTTAAAGCAAATGTTTTCTAGTGTGCAAAACAGCAGCACTTGTTCCTTCAAGCATCATTAAAACCTTAAGTGGGAAAAAGCTGGTGGGAGTGCTGCATCAAACCACCTGTTTAAAAAGGTCCAACGTGAAGAAAAGCAAACTCTGTAGCATCCTCGTTTTTGTTTGTTTTTGTTTACATTTTTGTTTTCTGCGCAAGAAAAATCTACAGTAAAGCTACCGAAGTTATGGAGATGGACTGTTAGGTTAGTCTGATAAGATGCTTAAATTAGGCAGCTAGCTAAAAGCTGCGAGCAGCTGTCCTACTTTATATCGGAGCGATACCTGCAACAAGCAGGGGTGACGCAAATAAACGGGGACATGGGGTTTAGTAACCCATATTTATTTCAAAGCTTTAGTAACATACAATTCAAATCTACAACATATAATATACACAATGTTATATTAGTTGTGTTAATATTCAAATATATAATTTTCCCAGGCTTGTCAAGATATAGAAGGCCACTGAGCTGGGGCTTTTGTGTTGGACGCTGAATTATTATTACCATTAAATTTTAACACCATCACAACATGTTTTCAGCATAGGCCAAACCTCAGCTCTGAGAATGTTGATGTTCTTGTCTTTCTTCATTGCGGTCACCACATGATCATTTACAGGTTTACGGACACCCATAGTCGCTCAATCACTAGCACACCTAAAAACACACTAGATTTGTCAGAAAGAAAATTGATACTCGGATAATAAAAGTACTCGATACTAAAAATGTTGAATTAGAATACTCCTTTGCAACAATATTGATACAAACAGTGCCCTCTTTGCCGCCTCCAGCTGACACACTCACGTGGCACTCCTGCGGACAGTTGTGCAGCTCCTCCCCCGCTGTTTGGGTTTTGTTTTTTCTCTCGGCTTCCTCCTGCGATTTTAAGAACCGTAACACTTTTTAGACTAACTAATTGTTGTTCTGTTAAATTAGGACTCCTTATCTCTCTCTTTAACGTTTTTGTTTGATTATTAGCTATTGCCTCTGGCCACTACTTTAATGATAATGTAACGAGCGGTTAATGTGGCTTTTAGATAAAGGTACTTTTGACCTTATTTCTTAAGGAGTCACCATAACAGGTAGATCCACATTAAAATGATTTGATTTGGCACAGTTTTTACACTGCATGCCCTTCAAGACACAACCCTCTCATTTATCTAGACTTGGCTCTAGGAGTGCACTAGCTTGTGACCGACTGAGTCTGGGTTTCTGTCTTTAACTTTTATAACTGTGTAATATGTCAGGGGTATCGAAATGAGAGCTTAACCAACCTTTCAATATCCCTCAAAGAGTTGCTCAGATGAATATCTTACAATTTTAGATTATGCAAATTAGCAACTTACCATTGTCACGATGAGCTGGGGACCTATCCAGGTTATAGCGCACCTCAACCCTGGGATAGGCTTCATGTCCTGCCCCTGCAACCCTGAGTGGAAAAAGCTGTAAAGAAAATGAATGGGTGAATGATGGCTTGAGGAAAAGTGTGGTGGGTGACTCACTCGTCTCCTGGTCTCTCTGTTGGAACTTTAAAGTGGAGCCTATAGTTAATATTCATTTCCTCATAATTACAACGGATATGCAATTCCTTGGAGTTCTGTTTTTTTTTTAGATTTAAATATTAAATTAATTGACAGTAAAAAAAATAATTCTGTGAACTTAATTTACCAAAACGTAAGTGGACACAGTCTAAAATGGCTCATATGCTGTTGGCTCAGTGCAACTTGGTGCAACAGAGTTAACTAAAGCTGTCAATTGGCAAGTTTGGAGTCCCATTGCTTTGAAAGTGACCAATCACAATAAGACAAGTTCCTGCTGTGGTTCCTCCCCTCAGTCTGTAAATTTAACTGTAAAGGAGAGCTTGTACACCCTGCAGTGTTCTGAGTAGAATGTGCTGCATGCCTGGTGGCTGTTATGTGCACTTATATCTATGTGCTGGCATGAGTGAGTCTACCACCTCTTGTGAAATATTTGTTTGTGACTATGTTTTAGTTATGATCTGCTTGTGACATTAGCCATAAATGTAGTTTCCTGTAATTGTGTGGGGCATGTGCAGCTTGTGAGGATGCATGATGTTTGCAGATTTGTACATGGAAACTTTGGACAATGTTCGAGCGTGGCAGTTTCTGCAGAAAACAATTTATGTAATAAAGAGGGAGCCATACACTGCTTGTATATAGATATGCCATGTTGTCCAGGATATAAAGTATGTCACTCATATTGTACAGTAACTCTGCATTTTTGTTTCCTTGTTCTCTCTACAGCTCTCGATCCTACAGTCGACACAGACGAAGCAGAAGCCATGAAAATAACAAGTAGGCTCATTTCTGTCCTCTTGTATTTCAGTAATAATATAAACATGTCACTGTACTTTGTAATGGTAACAACTGTAATGTAATGATAAATAAATAATCCCAATAGGCACAAAGCTCCTCCCAGTGACCACCACAGAACGCATCATGAAACGGCCTCACACTCCACCTCCCGCTCCCCGTCAGTGTCCAGGTCAAGACCAAAAGGTAAAAAGAGCCAGTCCAGGTCTCACAGCCCTGCTGAAGACTTCCACCCATCCCAGAAACAGAGTGTCAGGAGATCCCCATCACGCTCCTACTCTAGATCCATGTCACGCTCTCGCTCACGCTCCAGGTCCTGGGCTGGACGCAAGTCTGGAGGCCACTGACTGACTATTCTCCAAAGCCCTCTGTTTATGTTTCTCTAGAGGTTTCTGTTTTATGTTCATCCTCTAGCCCTTTTTGGACATGCATTACTTCACATTGTTGGCTTCATTAATCTGGTTAATGATTAATTAACTGGTTAATAATGTTCTGTTACGTTCCTCCTAGTTTTTTTGTTTGTTTTTTTTCCCCAGACATACCAGCAGCAGTGACAGAGAACCACAGTATGTGTGTGCACAAGATTGTTGCTTTTGTAGCTACAAGCAATATCAGTATTGACTCTAGTGTATAACATTTGGTTCCCTCTGCCATTGTTGCTATTATTACTAAGAGTTTTGCGTTTGCTGCTGAGAGCTGCACCAATTCCCTCCCACACAGCAAGAGAAGCATAGCTTCTGGATTGGGAAAGTAACAGAATACTTAAAAATTATTGTAAAAAAAAATTTAAAAAGTGATTGGATATAAGCTACTACTGTAGTGAGCTATGGAACTCATGCAGAGCAATGATTTTGTGTGTCACTATCTATAAATGTAACTGTATGCACTGAAAGTTGAATGCTTCGAGGTCCAACCCTGTTAAGAACTGCTGTTGTGACCTTTATGAAGTGACCAGGGTTCAAGTAGACATGCTAAAAGATTGTATTTATAGAAAGCTGTGCATGTGTGAAAGGAGTCTTATGTTTCCTGCTTTCATTTCTTATTTGAATACGGAGGAATCATTTGCCAAAGTTAAATAAAAACATTTGTTATGTGAGTAAGAAAAGCACAGCTGGCTGCCCTTTTTTCTTTTTGTACATGTGTTAAATTAAACTGAACACCCTGCGTTGGCAGTATTCACAACATGCCCTGGTCATTTATGTCTGGTTTAATTTCAGCAGGCCAACTTGTATAACTATAGTTATTGTAATTGCTGTGACAATGGAAGATCTGCTGATAGAGCTGGTACCCCAGTAATGGAGTCGTTTTGTTATGTAATAATATACTAAAGATAAGAATCAATTGTTTTTTGTGTCCCTAAGTAACTCCCTTGTTTAAACTGTTATACCTGATATCTTTTGTCAATAAATACATTCTTACAATGCTCTAGTTTAGCGAGCTGTGTTGTAACAAAGTTCAAAGTAATGGTGTCAAACAAGTGTTACTATATAAAGTCAAAAATACTCAAACACAAAGTAGGGGGGTAGGGGAAGGGATTTATTTTTTTGTTTTAGTTTTTCTTTTTTCGTTCAAGTTTTTTCATCAATTCAAAGAGTGCTTTCTTGTTTTACATTTTGTAACAAATTGACACTAATTGTAAACAGGGCACATTTCATTATTCTGAGTGACGTTTCATCCGAGGGACAAATTAAAAAGCCAATTCACTGAAAGTTTAAAATTTTAAATATGGAGACTGCCATGCACGATTCAGTCTGGGCAAGGAAAAAAAAAAAAAGGTTTACATGAACCAAGAAAAGGCAGTATTTAAAACAATAGAGACATTTTCAGTTGTCAGCAGGCGGAAGAACAGCTGAGAACTGAAAATGTCTGGAAAACATTTGGTCGACTTGGGAATTGCCACCAATGAATATGGTCAGTTTCAGTATGATTTTTAACTTAGGCACAAAGTTTTTCTTTTTTTGTAAAAAAAAAAAAACAAAACAAAATAAAAAAGTGTTATGCTTACACAACATTGTAAGCACATTCACAACTTAAATCTATACATGTGCAAGTCTCCTAGAGTCCAATTGGGTTTTTTTTTTTTCTATTTTACTCGTTTTTCCCATTTAGCATCTTTCAACCTACACTGCACAATACTCAATAAAAAAATGTGCAATAGCTCTGGAAAGATCAGAGTGTAGGGATACTGACAGATGCTATAGGCAGCTTTTGTTTTTTTTTTTTAACAAAAATATTCTTCAGTATTGAAGTCGAGGCATGACCTTAGCATGTCTCATACATTCAGTGTTATTACTAAAAATACTTTTGTCAAACAGGCCACAAACTTGGCCTGCAAATGTACATATGCTACAAGTGTTTTATACAGTTCATTATTTACATGGCTCTTGAACTCACTAACAAGCTTTCATACTTTTGTTTTGTCATCTTTAAGCTGGCCATAAATGGCTCCAATTCTGCAAAGGGAAAGCAAAGAGCCTCAACAGAGAACTGAAAGAGAATCCATAGAAGATAGTCAATTACGCCTCCGTCAGTTGAACAGCATCCTGGCCTGTAACTTATGAAAAAAAGAAAACAGTCTGATTGCAGTGCAGAAGGTTAAGGGACAGAAGTGCAAGAGACAACGGGCAGCAAGTGTCTGTTGATTATGGGGTTGTTAACCATTGAGACTTAATTTGTAAACTCAAACACCAGCCTCCTGTCTCACATTTAGGCGCTTGGGCCGCTTCAGAAACGTTCCTCAGCTCTGTCTCGCCTTGTGCACAAAAGCATACAGCCAACAGGACCGGGCAATGTGTTTTTTGAGAAAACGAAACTCGGTAGTCCCACATTTAAGCAAGGCCCCCTTCCGCAAGTTAGAGCTGCAGGCACTGTCCTGAAGAGGCAGAGACTGAGGAGCAGGAACGGTACTGATCAGAACAGGTGATCAAGGAGACGTCAAACCATTCACCTTGAGCTGGCAAGTGGAAATGGCAACACTGCCATCTGCCCAAATGGCCAAAAAAAAGAAAAGCAAAACATTGCTTTGGTTATACACAGCACATCATACATCTTTCAACAACCACAACAGAAAGGACTTATACAAAATAATGCTATGATAAGAGTGCTGTAGACCTTGGACACACTCAACTCCAAGTGCATGTGCGCACAGCGCAATAAAAAAGGGTACGTGAGTTGGTGGTCCAAAGCCAGTGTGCCATGGTCTCTTACTACCCTTCGTTTGAGGTTATACCATTAACCTGTAGTTACACTACAGCTCATCTCCTGTAAAATAGCTTTTTTTCCCTGCAGAACTGCAGTTGAGTGCCTTCTCTAGCCAAACAATGAATGTGATATATAAACAACAGTGGGCCCTTGATTAAAAAAAAATAAAATTGCTACAAATATGAACCTGCTTTAGCACCTAAAGCTTAAGGAGATAACTCCAAAGATCACCATAGAAACATAAAATGAAATACCATGTCTGTCCAAAGAAGTGGACCATAAAAGTGATGGGAATTTACCTGACTAATATTACAATCCTTGTTTGGGGGCGAAAAAGCACACTCAATCTGCCTTGGCAGCCAAGATTAAAAATAACAAAACAAAACATAAGTACAAAGAATATCCAGTTTGTCATAGTCACAGAAACTCCACTAAAGGCATCACCGACCAGCAAGGCTGCAATTCTGTAAATTTAAATGATCAGTTTTTTTTAAATGGATGGTGAACAGGAATTGCAAAACATTGCTCCTGTCAGGCATCCACCAACTTTAAAGGTCAGCCAAAAAAGGATAGAAAAAGAAAAGAGCAAAAAAATACTACAGAACTGAGGCGTTCCTGGTGGGTGGGTCCATGCATTGGCTTATTTTTTCTTTAAATGAAGAACTGGTATCACCCCCATCAGGCCTGCACCTTCAGGAGGCTCTTGAGCTGGAAGGTCATAACCTCCCTGTTGTCACAGGAGCCTATAGGGAAAGACACCCAGTGACTAGGAGGTTTGGGCAAAACACTGGGTGAAGGTGGCTCACTGAATTTAGGCCCTGCATAGCTTGGGCTGCCTTGGGTTGCCAGGAGTGTGTTGAGATGAGACACTGCACCCTCCCAGTTCTGATCATAGTTGGTGGAAAAACGGACAGAAGCATTCTTCTCTGCAGACACGGCCTGCCGTGTCTCTGGAGACCTGTGGTAGGCAGCGCCTTTCTCGCTCCGACGGTGGCCGTGGTGGTGAAGGCCCCCTGCCCCCCCTACAGATGCGGCTGATCCGTTCTGGTCACGGCTTCGCTGCTTTGCACGGCCAAGCTGGTGGTTCTTCTTGGCCAAAGGGCGCTCAGGGTGGGTAACTGGAATGTTGTACCTCTCTCCACCTCCCATACTGCTTTTGCTCTACGTGTCACCTAAATTGTGAGAATAGTATTACTAAAAATAAGCTCTGGTTATAGATTTCTATTCACGCTAATAATGTATGAAATTACAGGGTAAGTTGTTGACTACCAACCACGAGCACAGGCGCACCACATCACAATAAAAACAAGTACAGAGACTACGTGCAGAAACGGCAGACGGCGAGGCTCGCCCATCCCCCACACGGATACGAGGAACAGCGCCAGCTCACCTCTTTGTTGTCAGAAAGTTGACCGAGTAGACGTCTCTCTTCAATCTTTCTCCTCCAATCGGGCCCCAGGTCCTCGAAGTAGTCTTCTGTCTACCTCTCGCTGCACATTTGTGTCCAGCAGGGTCTGAGGTTTTCATGTGCCAATAAGCGTTGTTTTCTCGTGAAGCCGAGCTGAACATCAATTCACCTCGGCGCACGACGCTCCAAGAAGTCGCCGACCCTTCAGGGAATTAAAAAAAACGTTAATCTGATATGCTAAATAGACAGGACTTAAAGTCCATTAGATATGTTAAATAGATAGGACTCAACATAACAATAGCGCTCACAGTGTTGTGACGTGTGACTGGGAACTGACGCTTTCTTCAAATATTCTATTACATAACATTAAAGTACCGACAAAATGACACTTCCTCGCCATTATATTTATAAAAACACTGCACATAAATTGTAAACTATAGCGATTAGCACACGAAAATGTTATGTAAGAAAAGTGCGACATCATAGCCCACTTCTGTTTGTTCAGGCTGGGCTTAAACTGCGAAAATGTTTCCCTTGTTCTTGTGTAGTAAATTAATAATAAAAAGAAATAGTATTTACATAGCATCATTCAATTAATTAGTAAATCCACTGTTTAAAAATCTAACGTTTTTTTATGATCTAGGACGCTCTACTTTGGCACAGAACCAAAACAAAGAAACTCGGTTTAATATGGCGACGAGGTACAAAACTGCTTCTTACCGACTTCTTCAGGCTTGGTTGTTAAAGCCTTTCGTCAGAAAAAAATATACAGTTAGCTTCTAAACTCCCTTTACAGACTATGTAGGAAGAACAGCAAGCTGTATCTCCTACAAATCTGTCAACCTCGAAGCTTTTTTGGTGTTAAAGGCCGGTGATGAGCTTCCTCTCACTTCTCTCTCTCCCGACTCAGAATTGCGACAAAATGGAATCTACAGCAGCGATATGTACTCCATTGCAACGCACATCTAGCCAATCACAAAGCGACTGCGAAATAGACAACCAATCAGCGAAGAGGCAGGCGGCTAGATGCCTGTTGCCAGACTAGTGACGTCAATCACCGACCCTCCTCTCCTTGCCTTTGTTGGAGCTCGGGTATTTCCTGAGAGAAGTGAAATAAAGAAGAAAATCACCGCTTTTGGACTCTAGAAGTTAACGTAATAGATAGGAAATGCCCCAGATGTCACGTAAAGCATTACATAATGGTTTAGAGTGAGCATAGATGCAGTTAAGTGTTATGTAATACCAAGCCATGTCACATACCCCTCCGGTTAAGCTGTAAACATGTCCAGTGTTTGTGCTACAGGAAACTGTTTTGGTTTGGTTGTATCACATTTCTTGCTTTTTCGGGTTAACCCCTTTTATGTTCACTTGACACAGCAGCAACAAGCTATTACAACAATGTCTATGAGCTGCTGCCCATCCCAACATTGTTTTGTTTTATTTAACTTCGTTGGTTGGAGGTCTTAAAAAGGGTTGGGGGCGTATTAAAGCTTTTTGCTTTCTTATAATATCACCCTCAATTTGTCGCTTTGATGTTGGTCTCACTTTTCCACCCAGTCTTTTCAAAGGACTTTGAGGTTTCACTTCCATGGTCAAAGTCTTTCAGTAGGGCTAAGGATTAAGTAATATCTGTGTCATCAAGGCCTTCCTTGTTTTCTCGCATGGATTTTTAAAGAGTTGCGCAACGTTGCTGAAAGCCGAAGGCCATGGCAAGGCAGGACACTCCCCAAAGCAAAGTGATCTCTGAAATGGGGCTGTGCCAATCAAGAGTCAGCTATGTAAGGAAAGTAGGTCACCCAGAGGCCGCTGTAGGTCGCTAGAAACACATGGGGGGGTGGGAAGGACTACTCGCCACATTTGACTGGCTGCAGAAGCCAAGCAGTGTCAATATGTCACAGAGATAGTGTACAACGGGGTGGAAAGATGGATGGAAACATTTTATTTCTCCTCACAGATTATCTTGGGACTGATCATTCACGGTGGCCTGTTAGCCTACAAACAAGTGACTGAAGATATGAACATGAACTTGAATGGTGCGAAATGTTTGTTACGTGCCCACGCAAAGGGAAGTGGGGAAAGTATAGAAGCAGTTTCACACAGCTCAGCTATAAGTTCAATACATATAAAGACAGTCTGTACTACCAGCAAGCATATTCAGAATAAACCTTTTTTTCCTGGAAGTACCATTTTTGTACGTCTCATCAGTTACTTATCAAAGAAACTTTATATGCTATAAAAGTAACGCAGAATTAAAATATTAAAATGAAACCCATGGTGATATAGGTCTATAGGTGTGTTAGAAGACAGGCACATTAAATTGGAGGTCCTCCTCATCCCTATGGTGATTTAAGATTTATTTAGTTATTGCGTTTTTACGGGACAAAAGCGTGCAAATGAAGTTGGTTCACTCAAATAACACTTTGTTTTGAAGATGTAGCAACCGCAGATGGTTTTCTGTGAAAAATGCCCACAGAGCATATTTCGTATAAACCACTGAAACCTGACAGGAAAAAATACCTTTTCGAATCAAAACTTATTGTGGACGTATAGTCAACACAACAATTTTCTATCGTCTTCGCACACTACGCCGCATGATCGTTTGACTCACTGACTTTAAAGATTCCAGGTTTTCAAGCCATTTTATAATAACCCAATAATAAAAACGCCTCACACTGTTTCCCTTTATTCTATGCAAAGTAGTACATTTAACCTTTTTTTTTTTTTTTAAATAGTGACTTTTAACAAAGTTTAACTTCTTATTTATTTCATCTAATGCTGGCATCACCACACCAGGAATAGCAGTGCATGATTTTTTTTTATTATTAATGACTTCCTTGCCATCATGGGTATAGGCTTTATTTTACTTTTTGGGGGGAGGGACACCAAATGGCAGGTTCTTCTCCAATAATCTGAATTTTCTGCATCAACGTATGGTTAAAATATTTTCATTTATGTAAATAACCCTGATAGCAGCTACAAATTGACAAACTGGATTCATAAACTAGAATTTTTTCTATAAGGTTATTTTGCCATCTTGTGTTTTGGGGGAAAATACCTCCCTAAATGTGAATTCATTCATAAATTGATCAATAAACCCCTGGATTGTAATATCACAGACATGTCTGTGCACAAGTCTAAGACTTTCAGCACAATCTAATTATGTCACAACTGTTTTTTGGGAATAAAGGCATCAAGAACATGTCACCAAAGCTTCTCCTTCTGGCTCCTTTATGCTTATTAACCTGCCTTAGTGCCCCACGGTGCCAGAGGTAAGGTCGGGCAGCTGCTGACTGAGACATGCACTGCATGTGCATGGCAGGTGTCATTTTTATTCACTAAACATGATTCATCCAAGTTTTATGAACTCAGATTTTTGTATTACCAAAGACCTAGTCCTGGAGAAAAAAAGAAAATTCAAAATTTATATTAGCATTCCTGACCCACTTGTTGCTTTCACCATTCTTTTCTGGATTTAAATGAATAATCATGAAAACTAATGAAAAATCGAGACAAAACATTAGTTTAGTCCGGCCCACAAAATTCACCAAACTATTGGAACTGATTAATAAATAAATCAATAACTACTATCAAAATTAAGTAAAGAGAAATCTGAATAGCAGAGGTTGGTAGTATTCACTCATATCAAGTTAATTACATCTAAATGCTAATTTAAGGAGGTTTATTTATATACAAAAAAAAGAAAACAACAAGAAAAAACACTCAAATATGTAATTAAAGATTTTTTTTAAGTGTGTGTGTGTGTGTGTGTGTGTGTACTTGTTTTTCCTATGTGATGGGAACCAAAATCTGAAATTTACTATACTGGTGGGGACCAACAGCCCTCGTAGGGACCAACATCCAGGTCCCCACGGGGATGAAGGCATTTTTCACAGTCAAAATGTGGTTTTAGTGTCAGGGTTACAATTAGGTTATGGTTAGGGTTAGGGTAAGGGTCAGGGTTAGCAATTCATTTTTGATGGTTAGGGTTAGGGTAAGTGGCTAGGAAAAGCATTATGTCAATGAGATGTCCCCACCAGGATATAAATACACACGTGTGT
>VOQK01029225.1:0-19868 GCA_015052645.1 Benitochromis conjunctus | reverse complement strand
ATGAGTCAGAAAATACATTTACATTTTATAGTTTGGATTTTCTTGACTCAGTGTCATTGGGTTTTTTGAAAAGTTTTTTGGTTAGATACTAGAAGTTTTCTTTTTCTTTTCTTCTCCTATATGAAATCCCAGAAAGTTGATTATGTTCATCTGGACAAAATTTTAGTTTCCCTACCTGGATGATTGAGCAAGAATCAATATCTTTATGAAATATTTAGTAAATACTATCCTGTTAAATGCCCTGGTGAAAGTGTTGCAAGAAGCCACTAAATAAGTCTTAGACATTGTTGATGACCTTCAGTGTCTTAATACCAAAGGTGGGAATTTAGTGGTGGTGATATTGGCATTGTGGTGTTGTTGGTTTGTAGTATAAAATTTGTATTTTAATCAAACTGTTTGCATTCAAAATCATAAAAACTGCATAAAGTCTTGGTGATTGTTATTGAACAAAAGTCAGAGCGTCATAAAGATTTATTTTTCACATTGGAATTGAGGTTTCTCATGGATGTCTTGCTCACATTGTCCACCATATTGGATGCGATGTGACCACCTGTTTTGAGGGAGAAATCTGTGTTCTGGTTGGCAGTGGTTGTTGGAGGTTGCTGGCTCTTGGGGGATGAAATTGGTTGCAAAGCCTCCTGATGATTGCTTTGGTTGCTAGCCGATTTCCATGGTTACCTGCAGTTATTCATGTTTGTCTGAAAATACTTGCTAACAGCTAGCCTTGTGGTAGTAAAACGTCACAGTAAAATAGTTCATAGTGCCCCAGCACTGTAGCTAACACGTTTTACAGGGCACAACCTTTAATTTGACGGCAAGTCGTTTTCATTTGTGGTTTGTGTTGCATTTTTTGCTATTTCACTTGAGTTTAGAGAGTAGCTGGACAACTTTGTGCACAAGTTTGTCACTTCCATTTAAACTATGACTGCAACAATATGCAACCAAACCAGTGGCCACCCCTGCTTTCGGAGATGCACATTACTCCCTCACAAATGGTGGTTGTCAGGTGGTTGTGGATTGGTCTCTAGGTCTGTGTGACTGGGGCCTTATTTACTTGATCTTATATTGTCACCATGATTGTCAGATGTCCAAAATGGCAAGGAAATTAATGTTACATGGTCAGCAGTCACAAGCCTGTAAAACTCAATAATCCAAACAGAAAAATCCCACAGCTCTTTGTAGAGGCATTACTAACTTTATCATCATCGTCATCCCTGTGGCACGCTGGTTAAGTTAGCCTGATTATATTTGCAAAAGTATTTGCAAGGAAACACCTGCATCCAAATACTCCTTTTCATGCTTTTTTCTGGCTAAATTAATTAAGTTTCTTTCTTTTTTTTTTATTCACTAATGTCTGCTCTGTTCTGTAATGGGGACTTTGCTAATTTTCTCTATTTCTAAGGCTTTTAACCTAAGTGGATGGGCAGGAATGCCACCAAAATAGAGGCTTGCCATGAGATTCAAATCACTGCAGATGGACAGAAGAATACATTTTGGTTATAAAGTGATTCTGACTGAAATGCTGAGGACTTTTAATCTGATAATGAATAGGTAACAGAAAATATGCAATGAGAGAGATGTGTACTTGTACACATATCTTGAGCTGTAACTGAACCAGGACCTTGGGCATGGGCTATATAACCTTCTGGCTACCAGGGCTCTCCAACAAATTGTCCAGATCTGATAAGACATAAAGGCATAATTTCTCCTGTTGGAACAAGAACATCAAAAACTAATGTCTGGATTTCCAAAAGCTTGTCTGAGAAAAATGTGTATCTAATAACACCTTTGCCCTCGGGCTCTTTTCTGATTGTAATGTTCTCAAGAAGTAAGTTAAGTAAGAAAGCTCTGTTCTCTCACAAACCCTCTGGTTGTGTGTGCTATCTTTGATGCTATGTTTGTCAGTTCTGTTCGGCCATGCTGTCAAAATCCATCCATTCAGAGTCACAGCAGGGGTTGGAGCCTTTCCCAGCTCTCACAGGGCAAGAGGAGATGAACATCCCGGACAGCCAATCAGTCCCTTTTTCAAGCTCTTCAAATTCACTGTAATGTTTGCTTCACCAACCAATGGCAACCAGACTGAGGACTCCAGTTGCTATCTATTACCTTCATATTCAGCTATGCGATATGAAACTGCTACTCAGATTTCATATTCATATTACTAGTAAAAAAAACACACATTTTGAATCCCTGTGCGTTTACAATCACCAGACAAGTTGTTATTTTCCAAATGACCACTTTTTATAGAACTTTAATGAACTTTTAAGTCCCTACACAAAACATCAAATTCAATGCACAAATGTCAATTAGATCTTCAAAACTATTAAAACAATATTTATTTACAGATTTACAGTCAGAATGAATACAACAAATGAGGTTACTTTGTTAAATGCAAGCTGCAGCACAGTAGAGGAACCCGTTTCACTGTGAGAACGTGTGCTACACTTAAAGTAGAACTTAAAAAAAACACACATCGAAGTCGAACATTTCCATTAGTTCAATCATGAAAACAAACAGCATGTTGTTTTTGTTATATTATATGCTCTTAATGATAATTATTGCACCCCCTGAAGCTATTTTTTTTTAAAACAGAATTAATCTGGATACATCTCCTGCATTTGGCTACTATAAGCAAACAAGAGAGAGCCACTAAACATTAGGAAATACAACCCAGATGTGCTAATAATTATTTCGCTGTGGTATAGGAAACACAATAACACGGTCGCCAGCTTAAACTATGAACAGCATAGCTATACAGGAAGACGATTCGACACAGCTGATCATCTGCTAAAATCAGGTCCACAAAAGGTTCAAGAGTGAGATGCTGATGAAGTCTGAAACTACAAAGATGCAAAATATAATCTCTCTTACTCATCTGCATCTTGGGGAATAATCAGGTGTTGGAGACAGATCAGTGGCTGCGCTGAACTGTCTTGACCTGCTGTGTGGAAACAGTTAACTAACTGAATGATTCCAGTTTCTATTTGTAATGTTAAAACCATCCATTTCCTCTGAGTGCCGTCAGCGGAGCCAGCTGATAGTGAGCTCCCCAGATGTTTTGCTTAAATCATGCATCTCCGTCTTATCAGGGCCTTTAAATCGCTCGAATAAACAAAGTGTGATTCTCTGTCTGGTTGTGAGGTGAAACTTGGTCAGAGAGAGACAGCAATCGATATAATTTATCATTTTTTAAAAAAGGTCTTCTGTGTACGAAACGTGACGCAAAGCATCTGGTAATCCTTTGCATTACTCTGGATGTCTTTTTAAATCTTTTCTTCTTTTCTTTGGACTCAAAAGGAAGCCGTAATCAGAAATGAATGAGTGCAAATGTAAAAATAACAAATCATGGAGACAACACAGGAAAAATCATTTTTATTTGCCAAGAAATTAAATAAATAAAAAATTCCTTCCACATTTGCTGCACACGCCTGCTTTGGTGGCGGAAACAAACTCCCTGTTGCTTCCTTGTGGTGGAAATTGTGAGGCAGCAGTGCCACCTAGAGAGAAGAGAGCAACCTGCCAGTGAAGATGCTCAGAAATACTCCTTTTTTCTTTTTGCTTACTCAAAAATTACGAAGGCAATTTTCATGGATCACAGCAGCGATGTGGAGCACATGTAGTGCAAATTAGAGCATTGGCCTTGGAGAGAGATTTGCTGTTGTAGATTGAAACTGTGACAGTGCTACTTTGCATTATTGTTACAGGTTGTTCATATTTGCACTGTGGTTTTTGGTGTTTGAATGTATTAGATAAGATCATTTTTATCATGCACATTTGATTATTAAAATCAGTTTTAATCTGCTCCGACTGCTTGTTAATGTATTTGTACATGTGGAGATACATTTAATACTCTAATTCTAAATTCCTCTTTTCCCCCTTCAGCATGTTTTGGAGTTAATTATCGGTATGCATTATAAATTCAATGAGAATGCTGCTTTGTTGATTCGTTTGATGTCTGAAAACTGAGTCCATGTACTGCATTGTGACTTTATAACTCAAGTGGCAATAAAAACCATGACTGTCTAAAAAAGGTCTGAAAGAGATTACATAAATGCCAACAGTCCTCCACTCGCACTGCAGATCCATTTTTACCTTGTAGTGCTGTAAAAGTGCTACTTTTTATGTCCCACTTAACCATTCAAGGACTTTTCCCCCAGTTTATGTAACACGTTAAATGTTTTCTGTTCATGTAACACTGCGCTTTGGCCAATATGAGGCCGAAATAAGCTTTTATCAAGTCTATGGTGGGAAGTCAAAGGTAGCTCTGAAAGCTCCAGGTCTGAATCTGAAATTTCTAATTATGCAAACGCCATCCCATCTTGATGTTGTTCCTGCAGTATCATGATAATGATACATATCATTGCAACTGACCAGCCGCATTGTTGTAATGTCATAGCTTCGCACTGCATGGAAAAAAGAAAAAATATGCCTTTGTTTATGGTAATCATTTCGATTATTTTCTTTATCAAGCTATCAAGTCAGGTTTGCTGTTAGCCAGATTTACTAGCATTAGCCAAATTCTTTGCTAATGCAAACTGACTGCTAAGACAAACTCATTGGTTACTTGTATTGCTGATCCAGTACGAACATTATTGTGATGATTTAGGAACAACAGTAGCACGGGATAACATATTATAATAGTCCAAGTAGTCCAGAATGAATGGGGCCCAGTGTTGGTTTAAAAAAAACCCCCAAACCTAACATTATAACAACCTGGTCTAAGGGGCTTGGAAAGAGAAGCGTCTGGACTTCTTTAACCCTCTGGGGTCTAGGGCAATATGCACTGTCAACACAAATCAAAACGGAATCGCATTGCGGCCCCGCCCCCATGCCACGCCCCTTTTTAATCGCCGATCTTGGTGTGACGCGCCGGCGCGTCAATAGACCACAGAGGGTTAAGTTGCTTGGAGACGTTTCACCTCTCATCCAAAAAGCTTCTTCAGTTCTAAGGTCAAATGGTGGAGAGTCCCAGATTTAAGCCCTATGGGAGTGTCCTCCCAAGAGGGACATGGACCCCCTGTTGATCCTCCACCTAATCACACGAGCCAAGGTGTGAAAACGAGTGTAGGTCACAATCAGCCATGGTTTCGGGTGAACCCGCTGTGGTTTCTTCGAAGCCCCTTAGACTACGATGACCTGGATGACCGAGAACCTTCACAGACATTATAACAACCTGTTTTTCTTTTTTTAAGTTTTTTGATTAAAACTTTCAAGTTTTCATTTGAGCTGGTTGGTCATGTTTAACTTCACATTTTTATCTTGAGGTGTTTTAGGTTAAGGCTTTCACTTTACAATATTTCAGTTTTCACAGTAGCAATAGTAATATTGACTCAGCAGCCACTTCATTAGTTACACTTTGCTATTACTAGTTTGGGATTGGAGAAGGTTTAATCCATGTGTTCATATTCTCATTTTACCATCGAGAAATCGAGACTCATCAGAACAGACAATGGTTTTTAGCTGACCGGAGGCACGCGGTGTGGTCTTCTGCTGCTGTACGGCATTTTCACCCACAGAACTTCAGCTGATGGCATATTTGCTGAAATATGGGAAAATCCCAGTAGATCAGCAGTTTCTGAAATACACCAACTGCTGTGTGACATTCAGAGTTGCTGCCACAGAGTGTGGCTAATGAAGTGGCGCTGAGTGTATATTGTAAAATTTTACAGCTTTTTGTCTGAAAGCAGGTTTCGATACTTTAGCCGTTTGGCTTCATTCACTAGTGCTACAGGTTACAATGGCAGTGGGTATTCTTGTAAAACTGTAGGTTTGAGTAAAAATAAAAGAGACACTGTGTTTTTTTTTTTGTTTTGGCAATATTTATTTCTATTTTCCCAAGAGCAACATATAGTTCAGGACAAATGAACATTTGATAAAGCCAGCACAGCAGTTTGCAGAATGTATGATTCAAAATTGCACCATATTCAGTGAAATGATCTGCACTCTGAAAACTGGGAGTTTTAACTGGTCTCATAAACAAACAATATTTCTCATAAGCAAGAAACTAGGGTCTATTTTTTTCCTTACTTATTTGTTAAAGTCTAAGTTATAATTTATTTCTCATACATCCCACAGAGTCAAGGGCCTTTGTGAAACAAACATCAGAAACGGTGACACTGTGGGCACCATGACACAAGCCAACATACCGTCTCAGACACGCAAACAGAACGACAGCGGGCAGCCGAGAAACGTCAGAGGAAAGCGCGAGGATACGTCGTCACTGCTACCAGAGGGCGAAGCGGAAGAGAAAGAGAGAAAAGGTCGTACAGGCGCAGAGCAGAGAGGAGCTTTCAGAAAGACATGCTGAGGGACTACACATATAGATATAATACGCTACGTTCAGAGCTGCGACAGTCTTCAAGCAGAAAGACAGAGGATAGAGAAAGTCAGATCAAGCGCGGAGAGGAGTACAATGCTAGGCGAGGTTAGCATGCTGGCGGCACAAAGAAACTTTACAGGAAGCTCAAGACACAGAGATCACATGTAAAGGCTAGAGCGACAGCACTAATCTACAAGCTAAGCTATACATCGGACACTAAAGCTAATTACAGGAGCTACACATACTGTATATATGTATGTATATATATATATATATAGAGAGAGAGAGATAGAGAGATAGATATAAATAGATATATAGGAGACTGTATATCAAACAAGCTGGATAGGCAAGGCATCGCATGCATGTCGTGCAAAGGAAGCAAGTCTAGCAGCAGCAGCAAGAGAAACAAAGTGTCTGGCTTTCCGAGACTACCACAGTGAGATTTCATCGTCGCTGTCTGTGTCACAGTGTGGAAGCCAATTTTGGTTTGGGGTGGAACAGAAAGTAAACATTTTAAACTTTAAGCTACTCTCCGTTGAGATGTAAAACATTTAAAGGAGGAGCTTTACAATATCTACAAACTGAAAAAAAAATGTAAACCTTTCATTTCTGGCAGGCCCTCGATTCAGTACACATTCAGACCAAAGAGCTTAAATTACATATTTTGAGTAGTAGTATTTTTTTTTTTTTAAACATCAACTTATGGACAACCATCAGACATTGCACGTTATTTGATCATGTGTATACTCTAAAGTGCACAACCTCCCATTTTGGAGGAAAACTAGACAATACTGAAAAATTCATACTAAGGCAACACACTTACAAACACACTAAGGTACACAGTTGGCACATACCGTCAAGTATCACTTGTGCACGAAAAACACAGGGCTTCAGAGTCAAAATGGCTTTGCATATTCATTTAAAATCCAAACACCCGAGTCTCCGAGTAAGACTTGGAAGTATTTCAAAGTGAAATCTATCAGTTTCTTTAAAGCCAGTCCCTGAAACACATCTTTGAAATAGCTAGGAGTCACAAATCAAGTATCGAACATACATACATACACACAAGGAAAAAAGCCTTTTGGACAAACCGGATGAAAATACAGGTAATCTATATTGGAGATAGAGAAAATATGAATAACTTTACCTCACAAATAGTCTCTGGTTAAATGTCTTATATACACGTATGTATACTCAAAGATATGTACTTAGGACATCTTGCAATACTATTTACAGTCTATGATCAAAAGTGATTGTTCACTGACCGACCATGTTGAGCTATAATTGTGCTTTTCTAACTTGTTCTAATGAAAATGCTACAGAACCTCTGCTTGATAAATCAGGGTTCACATTCCAACTAACCCGCCTACGATAAGCCTGCTTTTACTCCAGGTTTCTTTTTTCGTTGTTGTTTTTTGCAAACTACCATGGGTTTGGTCTGGAAACTTGATTATCATTTACTATTGATCCTTTTGATATTATGCAGGATACATATATGCGTATGTATATATATATATATTGGACCCATACTCAAATATTGCTTGTGAATGCAGAAAGACGAAATCTCAGTTGCAATGCTAAGGGATGCTGCTCCTCCCCACTGTGATTTAGTGCAAGTAATGTCAGGTATACAGTAGCTGCAAATCTGGTTGAGATCCTAAATCCCAACAATACCCCATTATTGCCCAATTCCTAGTTTCTTAAGATCCACAACCTTTCAGTAAGTGCTCATTCAAAAGCATCACTATAAAAAGAAAATCTGTTCTTTCATATTTAAAGTTATAATCCTTAAGATTTCTGTCCTGGTTTATTTGGCAGGCTAGCAGCAATTTGGTGCCGCACAGCTTTTGGAGCAGTGCCCAGAGATGGTACTGGAATTATTAAACCTGATGGGGTGAAAAAAGGGGGATATGACTTAAACTGCCACCTGGGCAATGCACCATGTACCCTGTCACATCCAAGTTCCAATAAGTTCACTGCAACCAGCACTAAAAAGCAATTAATTTGTAACATTTTAAATAAATAAAAAATATATTGGTATTTTTACCAAACCTAGGCATAGACTCTCTGTACAAGGCATATCCACAAAGTTAGATAACAGATCCATTTATAATGAATCTTTAGCACTGCAAATTCCCTGTATATAAATGGCAGTGGGCATGGAGTGAAGCCAGGGCTATGACGCCTTTTGGGGCACCTTGGCAGCACTTTGCCTAAATGATCAATTGGTCATACTCCCCATATACTGTTGTGCAAAAGAAACAAGGCCATGACCTAATTTCAACATGCTTCCTTGTATGTCTTCGCTTTTTCAAGTCTCAAAGAGGTGAATTAATGATGCAGGCAGGCCGGCAGGAAGTTGTTCGTTCGGATGGAGAGGGGTTCTCACGTGTGCAATCCTATGTATTTGGGGTATACCTCTACTGAGTAATGAATGTAATTTGGGCGCTGTATTGGAACATCAAATCCAGGGTTGTGATCAAATAGTCAAACAATTAGCTAATTTGTCCTCTTTTAAAATTGATTGGCTTTCAGAAGTTTCAGAAGTCTGTCAAATATGCAATGAAAAAATAAGGTTGTTAGGTGAAATGCTTTGGAAAACAACTGCTACTACGACCACACATAGCAACAGTAACAGGACACAAATACATTTGATGACTACTACAGAAAATCTGAAATCTATTCAATGCAGTTCAATACACTGGAAACTTAAGGATTATAGCTCAAGTGCTGATCTTCATTCTAACATATGGAGCAAAGCTAATTATACAGCAAGGATGGAAATGGATCCCATTTCGATGTATTCATGTAGCAAGTTAACAATGTCCGGCAACATGGGTTTAACAAGCCTTTATCACCTACACACATTAGAAAGAGAGTAAAAAAGTCTTAATAATCAATAAGCAGAGCAGCATCATGAGCCAAAGGTTGAACTGTCAAAGGCAGAGGTGATGGGTGGTGAACTGGCTTGATTGTAAATGCTTTGAACAGCTCTGTTTTCATGTTTCCATCATGCTGTCTTCTCTGGCTGGGTTATGTCTTTAACATGTGCTGGCACTGCGTAACAACACCAGGTAAGAGAAGGAGTTTTGTCCTGCTTTGAGTATAATGTGCAGATGTAAAGGCAGTTGATTAAGCTGAGGTAAGGTGAAGTGCTATTTTTGTTTTAAACGAGAAGTTTAAAATGTTTTAAAGTTACAATAGAACACAACCACGTTTGGCACTTAACAACGGACTCGGCAAATGAGAAATGATTGAAAAATAAACTCTTTCTCATCGACTTATTGCACAAGCATTTCATATCACAAAAATTACATATAAAGTTACATCACTTACACTACTCTGGGATCTACTACACTACAGGAGAAGCAGACAGAAGCACTTTTACATAGCTTTGGACCAAGTCAGTCCACGGCAAAGCTACAATACGTAATATATGGATATATCCGCACACCTTTTTTCTCAAATATACTCTTAAATATGAGACTTTGGAGGAAAGATTGAGAGAAAAGAAAAAAAATTTACCGGTACATTCACGACAAACAATTCATCCGTCAAGGGGAAAAGTACAAGAGGATTTGGAGAGATGAGTCTTATAGATCCTGGCCAAGTCGTTCAATCTCCTCAATAAGAAAGTCGATGTCCTCAAAGGTAGCAGCAGGATTTGAGATCACCATGCGAAAGAAGTTGACCTTGTCCCCTTGTGGTTGGTAGCTCACCATAGTTGTCCCATACTCCATCATTCTGGCTTTTATGACTGGAGCCACCTGACAACATGCAACAAATACAGCATGAAAAGCTGTTCCTTCAAGGAAGAGAAAATAAAATATGTAAAAGATACATAGAAGGTCAGGGCAGAGACTGATTGTGACAAAATGGGCCATTGGGCGCAAATGAGAAAGTCTCCCAGCCGTACCTCACGAACACGGTGAGCTAGATGAGCTAGATGCTTTGCAAGTTTAACCATGTTAACAAAGAAGAGGTAAGCAGGTAAGCATCCTGTGAATTCACAGCGTTACGTGTCTTACCTCCTGCATGCTCTACACAAGAAACACCCAGACTACCACACAGTATTTTCAATAAAGAGAGCGGGCCTGAAGCGGACTGTCATCTATTGTGTGTTAAATGTGTGAAAGCATATCCTCAGACTATATCCTGACCTTGTGTTTGTTCTGCTGTGAGTTTCTTTATGGTCATTATGTGTCCTTGTTCTATTCACTTCCACTCATACTCATTTTGTGCAGATTACTACAGCAGTTTATTTATTTTATAAACAAACACATTACATTTGGACTGAGAGACTGCAGTTTGCATCTTAGTTGGGGCCATTTTTAAGTTTCGTTTTCACTTGATGTTTGATCCAGCGTATTACTTGTTCAGCCACTAAAGTATCATTATGACTGAGTATTACATTTAGACCTGACCACATGAAAAGCTCCACTTATTTGCTGTTGTTGCTGTTGTGCATTTCCATGAATATAATCATGAATTATTTTTGTGCACATGCCACTTGTACTTCCACAGGTACTTTCCCACAGGTCTGTGATCACTTTTATTTGCCAGTTATTATTTACCGATTTAGATCAATGATATCTTTCATGCCTCCTAGTAGTATAAAAGAGCCAGACTTTTTACATTATAGCAAGCAAATGGTGATTTTAGAAATGTTTTTAAAATGTTTAAACTGTGGAGTAATTTAGCTGTTTCCAGACTGTTTAGCTTAACCTCTTATTAAACACATTGCCTCTCTAAGCCTTCAGTTGCTGGCTCCAAATGTAGACACATAAGACTGAAGACTAGGGGGGGCAGAGCCTTTCAGTCTTTGGTACCTAGTCTTTGAAACAGTCCACCACTCCAGCTACATTTAGCTAACTCTGTGGACTTTTTTTTTTTTGTTTTACTGGGCCTTCTGTTGAGATTCTCGTTATTGTTTTATTATCTATTTAATCCAATGTTATCCTGTTTTTTTTAAAACACAGTTTGTATTTCTATTAACTCTATTAACTAGAAAGTCTTCATTTTCTATTTTATTTTACTCTCATTAGTCTTAATTTTAACTTATTTTATTGTACAACACTGTGAATTTATTAAGAAATGCTCTATAAATAAAATATACTTACTTTAAAAAAAATTTGAATGATGTATGTTTGTAGTTGTTTATGTTTTTTTTGTATATTGGATAGCTTTACATGCCAGGGGACTACAAATGTAAATCAGTAGTTTGGCATGTTTACATCTTATATGAAAGAAGGAATGACACTATTAAATTAAAAATCTTTCAAACCTAAGATGTAAAACTTTGTACTGTAAACTCACAGTAATTTACTGGCAATGGCTCTGCTGTACTGCATTTTTAAAAACTATAATGCTGAATTACTAGAAATAATGCTTAAAAATCATCCTTGCACATTTACAACGCAGTGCTGCGCAAAGTAAATTATTGTATATTTACAGTATGTGACTTGTGTTTTAATCATAAATCAAATTTCAATTAATTATTTTTAATTTACTAGTCCTATTGGAATTATAAATAAGATAGCATCCAGTTTCACAGGAAATAAAAATCTCATGTTTGCAGTTTATGTTCAAACATATATCTGATTACATATTTTGCTTTAAATAAAATTAAACTGCACTGTTTCAGAAACAGGTCACGTCATTTATTAGGATCGTTAATTTGGCTCTGGTGTTATTTAATAATATTGAGACTAAATGTAAATATTATGTAATATTTTATTTATTATTATTTTTTAATGTGATATAATGGGATATTTGTATAATCATTTGCATGTGAAGAAAGACAGTTTAGAAATGTCAACATGTCTCTGTCAAACATGTTCCACAGAGACACGTTTTTCATTTTTTGCAGCATAAGGATCCAAACGTTATCACAGACTGCAGACTTAGCAAACAAAATTTGATCCATTTATTCAGGCAAAATAAAACACAGAAGACCAGCGAGAGAAAGACACAGAGAAGCCCAACAGAATGCAACAAAGACTGATGGGAGAACAGGACTATTTATACACATGAGGTCATCAGGAACAGGAAAAAATGTCCGTAATGAGACACAGGGTGGACACAAAGCTGGAGGGGAAATAAAACTAAATACAACACAGGAGAAAACCACAAAACTAAAACAGGAAATCTACTAAAATATGAAGAGAAATTTAGTGAACTTAACAGAAGGACAGGATGAGGAGATGCAGGGAAATACCAATGGGGAAAATAAAGCTGCATTAATGCATACAGTAAACAGAACTTAAATATAATAAGACCTAAAGGCTAAAAAATAGTCACGAGCAAATCAAAACCTAAACAAACCTAAAAAAAATATCAATTTTTTATTAGCATTTAGTTTTTAGTAAATATTTAATGGTCATTAACTGTCGTCTAACTCAAATTGCAAGAACAGTTTGGAAGAGTATTGTCTGACTACTTTTCTTTCTGTGTCATCGGATCTAAATGGGTGCTTGTTTGTTTATATAAGTCCAAGTTCTTCCCAGGTTCATCAGACCTACAGACCATGTAGGTCATTTACCCCCCACCGGTCTGACAGCTAAATGTGACAGCAGCTGGGTGCACAGCACCATGACTGCTGCTCCTGTCATGCTGAGAGGTTATCTCTAAGAGCAAAGTGAGGAGTGACGCTCATTTATTTTGTACTCAGCAGAGTCGTGATGCTGGTGTAGATTCTTTGCAGTGATGAGCGGTGACAGATTCAATTTCATGTCTGAAACTCTCAGTCCTCGTTTTGACCAACACTCGGCCTGTTAGATGGCTCACTGAGAGAAAACTCTTCGGTGTCTAAGTCTCTGGAATATCATTTTTAGGGCTTGGGTGGTTAGAGGATTTGTATAAAAAGGTTTTATCGTGACCGACTTCAGGATATGCAGATGAGATCCAGCAAGTTCAAGTGACAGTTTCAGTGCAGCTTTAGCTTAAGGGCTTAAGTTAACTGTGGCTCATATGACCCAGAATAATCGTGCAAGAATTTTAATAAATCTGTGGGTATTACTTTGAAATACCAAAACAGGCTTTAACACTCAGCTAACTTCTCAAGGAAGTTGGCTTCAGTTTCAGATTACTGCCTGCTAGAGTAGTTAGTTGTTGCCCTACAGCTCTCATCACATAATCAGTCATTTTTTCCTAATGTCTTGCAGGTGTCTCACTGCAGTTGGCGTGCATGCTGCAAAATAATTTACTGTGTGCTGATTTCCCTCAAATAAATCTTTTAACAGTCCCCCCATTCTCCTCATCCATTAGAGGATGTCATTAAGACACGTGGAAACTGATGAGCGCTCCTTCAGTTCTTAGTTCTTCCTCAAAGTGCTAATTGGGTAGCATTACATCACCCCTCAGGCTCAGAGTCAGAGTGTGGAAAAGCTGTCCAGTCAGTCTGTCTACTCAGTGAAGCATGACCATGGTGTTTTTTCAACTAAGCTTTAAAAAAGCAACAAAGGGAAACATCTGCATTTGCAGAGCAATGACGAAGATGGTAACAATTTCTAGTCGACGGCTTTAGAGAGGGGGAGAGAGAAGCGGTCTTTGTATGGCAGACATAAACACCATCTGTTTGTCCTGATTGTCAATTATGAGGGCCCTGCTGCTGTGGTATCTTCTGAATGGCCACCACATTAGCCAGCTGAAAAGCCTCACTTCTTTTTAACCCACCCTCTGTGTCCTGTTTAAGACCGCCGCCATTTTTTTCTCCTCATGGACAGGGCAAAGTATTATTTTAATCCTGAGTATGAGCTGCCCCTAATTAGAAAGACACGTGATAGTCGAGCTGGATATGAATGACGGGGCTCGTGAAAGTTGTGTTGTGGCCATACTACAGTGAGACTTCTTATCTGAGTGCACGCACCTTGTGCAGGTGTTTCTTTCTCTCCTCTTTGTCCTCCATGTAGCGGATGCCAGGCGGCAGGTACCAGAAGCAGACGTTGGTGTGCTGAGGCTGAGGGGACACAAGATATGAGAGGAATAAATTGAGGAAAAACAAACAGCGATTGAGTGCAGTTGTAAAAATAATAATAATAATAAAATGCAGATTTATCTTGGCATTTGCAGCGAGTAATGATTACTCATAAGCCCATTAAATTTTAGAGCAGTTATTGGTGTCCACTTCTTTAAAACTTCAAAATAGGTCATTGACCCTGGTGTAGAATATGTTCTACTTTTTTATGCAATGGTTAATTATGAATTTAATTAAATATGGCAAAGTTTTTAAAAAATACATCACTGTAATCATTTTTAAATATACCACCAAGCTCCGTGATGGTCAGAAGCAATCTTAGGGGAAATTACCTTATTTCTCTCTTGTTGTATGACCCCAGTAATATAGTCTCAAACAGAGTGACATGGCTTATATAACACAATATGACATGGGACCCATAGCTGGACTGGCCATCGGGGTCCGGGCCGATTTTTTGTTCCAGTCCAGCCCTGATGGGAGCTTTAAGTCATGCTCCCATGTTGAGTAAAATAATCAACTTGCAGGGTAATGCTGCAGGATGCGACTTCAAATAATGCCAAATCACTCAAGGTTAATGCTGTGTTAGATCAGCTGGAGGACTGTACTGAGGGAGGGTGTTTATGGTTTGAGTAGGCTGGGTCAGAAAACAGAGGTAACATAATTTAGCACTAACCAATACTGAAAATTAAGGATTCAACATGGATGAAAACTGGTGGGTGATTTCATGGCGCTACGTCCATCTTTTATATACAGTCTGTGTGTGTATTGCATATACCTACGGCTTTAGACACACAGCATAAACATGGTATAAAGCTGTTTTGTAAAATTCAAAGCTATTCATGCCTGAAATCCTGCAGAAATATCAAAACATATAAATGCTTGTAGCCTAAGCCAAACTAATTTTGAATGAAAATGCTGATTTACATCCCAGAGCAACAATCCAATATGAGCTCACAGCATCAGACAGGTAGCGTGCCTCCTGTCTCTAGATGTCTGAAAACTCCTCACAGTACTATTTTTTGGCAAATGAATCCCTGCAAGAACTCCCCGCCTGCCTGTCTGCCTAAGAGCGGAAGAGCATTCATTACCAACAGCTGACTAACCATGCACACCAGCCTCATTTATACAGCTGGGCTGATTTGGCTGTAGTATATTCAACATCAGATTGATGTAATGGCTCAATAGAAGGCACAGACAAGTGAGCACCTGGGCCATTGCCCAGAGGACTTGGCTTTTTCTCATCCCCCTCTGGGTTATGATGCTCTTAGCCTTTTTGGGGCTCAGCAGGAAAACAATAAGGCTTGAAACATTAAAGAGCTTTCATAATAAATTACCCTATGTGTCCAAGCACTCCTTTCATAAGAGAGTTTTCTTCATACCCACATATGTTTGTGTTGTACTCCAGTTTAGTGCAGGATATTTCAGACACCACGCTATTCATATGCATATGAGCAATTATGGGCCGTTATGCTATTCATTAAACATAATAGCAGCACATTACACTGGCGTCCGGAGGTAAAATTGGCATTCATCCAACTCAAAGCCAGAACACTCTGCATGGAAATCAAGTCAGCAATAATGACACTGAGGAAAAAGAAGCAACATGGGCTAATGTCAGCTACTTTTCCATGAATGTGTGACTGCAGATGAATTATCCTTTAGAGAGAGTGAAAGACGAATGTGAACATACTTTGCCATCAAAGACCATCTCGTATCCTTCCCTGTCTTTAATCTTGTTGTAGAGGTACTCGGACAGCTCCAGACACTTGTCAATCTGAGCCTCGAACCCAATGGTGCCCTGTCAGAGAAGAGATGTTCCTCTGTAATTATTAAAACTCCAACCAAACCAAAACTATGGTACAGGTAACATTTTAAATAAGCTAGGTGCACAGTACATTTGACCATGTGATTTAAATCTAGTAATTGTCCCTGGAAATGGGGTGTGTCCAGCCAAAAACCTGGGTGGCACCTTATTTGGTCCATAGAACTCAAATGTGTTACGGGTAATTTTATACAGAATTCATATATATTTAATATATAGATTAAAGTACCACAAAAAACAAAAGACATTTAGAACTCACTGCACAATTTCCAGTTATTATTTCTAATTTTGACTTAACTCACAAAGTTTTTCTCTCAGTTTTGAGTCATTTTCTTAGAAGACTGAATGATCAAACTTTTGAGATACCTAACTCATCTTTTTTAGGTTATAACCCAAAACTGGGAGAATATTTTTAGTGGCAGAAAGAAGCTTTCATATATAATCTATTCATAAGCATTTTTAAAAAATGCATTAATAGAATATAGCAGAGCCAAATTGAAAATGAAAAGGAGGAAGCTGGAACAAGCGGGAGCAACTTAATTAACTGAAAAAAGAGATAGCATTTGCAACAGTCTGACAACAGCTGTATTAGCTTAATGACAGCCAGCATCAGCTGATGGTTCTCCTCTAACCAACAGACTGATGAATCTTATACAGGATGCACTTTTTAAGCTAGTTAACAGTCTTAAATCTGCAAGCTAGCTGTGTCTGACTTAATACCCCTATAATAGCTGCTTGTAAACATCAAACTTTATAATTATATTTATGTTACCTTAGCTCTCCACATGAGCCACAGCTTGAAGATGTCTACATGACGTCCACACTGCAGCGCCTTGTCTCCAGTGTCGTAAGAAAGGTCGTAGTGTTTGTCCTGCTGGAACAGGTAGCAGGCGTGCATCTGGTTGCAGTTCTGCATAAGACCCTGTGAAGTGAGAGCCAGAGCATTTACAGAATTACCTCAATAAACGAAAGCAGGAACATGGGGCAGCATGGGGATAAGAAATTGAGGCCTACCTCCTCTCTGACCAGCAGGGCAGAACACTGCAGAGGGACGGACATCATTTTGTGTGGATTCCATGTGACTGAATTGGCCCTGCAGTTTAAAAAAACCCAAACAAAGCAACCATCATTCATCATTATATCAAACGCTCATTAGCTTATAATATTTGGCCATTTGTGTCCAAACCGCATAAAACAATTACTTGCCTCTCAACTCCGTCCAGCTTCCACCTGTGTCTCCTGGACATGAGCAGACTTCCTCCCCACGCTCCCTGAAACACGAAGAGATGAAAGACATTAGCGTCCACATTTAATAAACCATCCATGTATAAAACTGATGGTGAAATCCTGAGATGTTTTAAGCGAAATGAACTGTCTCAGTCTTTCCACAATACAAAGAAGTACTGCTGTAGTAAATTTAAAAAAAATATCAGCACTGCTTCTTGTGGTTCAACTTTCAGAAATTAAGTCTAAGCACAAAAATTACATACATTTATTGGCAGCTCATTACCCAAACCTTGTCCACTAACAAAAGAACAAAGTTGCTGTTTTAATTAATATAATTTTTTTTACTGTAAAAAAAAATCTATTGTCTATTTTCTACCTGATTTCCTGTGATTTAATGGTTTGCGTATTACCGACTTCATCCACTCTCACAGTGAAAACTCCAACATGTATGCAAAGCTCCTCTGCTTTTTTCCAATTTTGCAAAGCCATCTACAAGACCCGATTAGACACCTGGGTGGGTCAGTTCTGGCCCCCTGGCCACATGTTTAACACTCCAGCACTAAAGCCTTTGATTTGTGTAAAAGTTCTGCAAACTATAGTCCAACCTCATTTAATATTTAAGATTTAAAAACACAACAGGTACTATTTTTGTGACACACACACACAGTAGTAGTAGTAGTACACTTTGATATCACAGTTTTGTCTATGAATATATACAATGCATCTGTTTAAGTGCTTCCTAACGCAAATATCTAATCAGCCAATTACATGGCAGCAACTGAGTAACATGGTCATGGATACTGACATGGTCAAGACGACCCGCTCAAGCACAAACTGAGCATCAAAATGGGGAAGAACGGTGATTTAAGTGAAGTGGCGTGGTTGTTGGAGCCAGACTGAGTATTTGTTGCTGTTTTATCAGGATTTTCTTACAAAACCATCTCAAGGCTTAAGGAGAATGCTGTATGGCCACACTGCTGATAAGAAGGCAAGAGTAGCTAAAAAATCATTAATTACAACCAAGGTATGAAGCAGAGCATCTCTGAATGTACAACATATAAAACTTTGACTTTTTGTCACCAGAGCTCAATAATAATGGGGACCTCTGGGATGAAGTGAAATGGGAAATTAGCATCATGGATGTGGAGCCAACGAATCTGCAGCAACTGTGTGATGGTGTAATGTCAAAAGGGACCAACACCCCTGAGGAGTGTGTCCAGCACCTCGCTAGATCTATGCTTGGAAGAATTAAGGCAGACCTGATGGAAAAAAGGGGTCCGACCCAGTACAAGAAGGTCTACCAAATAAAGTGTATTAATAAGTGAGTGTATGTCTTTCTGGGGTCTGCAGCTGGAACATTTAGCAGATAAACCAATGAAAATGATTAATAATCACAAATGTGTGTGTGTGTGTGTGTGTGTGTGTGCGTGTATGTGTGCGCGTGCGTGCATGTGTTTTTACCCATCTCAGCTAGTTGAGGGATGATAGACAAGGCCATTTATTGCTCTTAATAGAGGTGTCCCCCTGTCAGGACTAAATCACTTTCATTAAGAGATAGAGTTCCTTCAGTGAGAGGGCCCATGATGGTAAAGTCAGGGGAGGAGATGATTTACAGCCTCTGTTCCAGTTTTTCTAATCTCCAGTGTTAGATAGGAAATGGCGAGCTCTCTATCTGGGTCAACCGCAAGCAGTTAGAGGCGAGACAGACATAATAGATTTGTCAAACTCAGAGGTGAGCTCTGTGGTTCCGTGTATGCCGCCATTAAAATCCCTCTTATGCACAAACACTCCAAAAATCACACGTGTGAAAGGTCAATACTCACATCCACGTGCATCCAGATGTTGTACTTTTTGCAAATGTCAGAAATGGCGATGAGGGGGTCAAAGGCTCCATACACTGTTGTCCCAGCAGTTGCACTTACGAAGAAAGGTACAAAACCCTGCACAAGAGGAACCAAAATACTGCATATGAGGCCGTTATGTACTTGCGAGATGTTCCCAAATTTCCCTCATCATCTCTGCAGTTTCAGTCGAGTGCACCCCATAAAATCAAAACGGTATGAAGTCATACCTGTTTATTTATAGCAGGGTAATAAATATGCATCATCTTACCTTCTGTTTCGCCTCCAGTATTCGCCTCTCGAGGTCAGCTGGGATCAATTTACCGCTGCAAAGGGAAAACAAGCTTTAGTTGGCTTTAAAGTTGTTTGTCACACTGTCAGTGAGCAAAGAAGGCCTTCTACCTTTACAAAAAAAAAAGCCAGCACAGGAACAGAAATACAGAAAATATAAGTGCAAGTATTGCATTTGAAATTCTGCTTAAAGGGACAGTACAAGGTCGGCACTAGAGCAGATGGATTGGACTGGCAACTAACTTTGACAAGGAGGCATTAGACTTAACTCACTTTGCTATTTCACTAAAACAAAGAAACAGAGAAACAAAATAAAACAAAACAAGAGGGATTAACACATCATGAACCGGCATGTGTAATAACCATAACTGTACAGCAAGCTCATATGAAAAT
>VOQK01029222.1:9872-19881 GCA_015052645.1 Benitochromis conjunctus | reverse complement strand
CTGAAATACATGATGTAACGCTGTCACAGCTGATGAAAACATGGAGGAACAGTGACCACTTTTAAGAGCAGGATTCAGATCAATTTATTGAATTTCATTGTCCATCATGCATTAATTTCATGCTGTATATGCGTGTGTGGCACAATACCAACAACATGCTATTTGTGTAAACACAAAAAGATATGGTAATGGCCAATGGATGTAATTTTATATCTAGTAAGATGAGGTTTGTGAAATTATTCTGAAATCGATGATGACATCAGGGCTTCTCTCTTCAAGCTGCAAAAGAAGCAATAAAAAGCAATAATTTAGTGAAGCTACAGTAGTCATTTGTTGCTTTTTCATTTTATTGGAAAATTGTATTAAACTATCAGGTCATTGTTAAACTGCTGGCCAACATATTTGTTGGACAGGTAAAAAAAAAAAAGGCTTCTTGTAAGTTTCCTGTTTGTAGTTATAAAGTATTACCTCCCACATAGAGGTAGTCCATCTGAGACTGTTGACTTGCACAGTGGGGATAGAGGTATTCATCTTCAGCCCGGTCATCTGACAGAAAAAAAGAGGCCGTAGAAAAAGACTGAGGCTGATTGTCTTTACATGTAGAACACATTTAAAATTTGGACTTCAAGTCCTGTTAACTGCTCAGTTTGTTGTACAGCTCCACTAAGGAGCAACATGTGTTGGTGTGCTGTGCTCGCAGTAAAGGAAGTTAGACTTTTACTTGGCTCATAGTAGTCATAGAGCATGACCACAGCTGGCTTCAGGTTGTCTACTGGGAACTCCTCTATGAGGTCCAAGCTGTGTTCTACGGGTGTGTCCTTCACTAACTGCATAGAACAGGAAAAGACACAACGCACTTGTTAACGAGTACAAAGATCATCATCTGGTATTTCCCACTGTGACGTCCTCTCACCTCCCGTAAGTACACCAGAACATGATCTTCCCTTTGTTCAACACGATCCACCAGCAGGGCACCGTTGAGCTGTGAGGAGATGATGTTTAGTCAACTTATCTTCACTCTCACTGTAGGAATTCTTACTAAATTCCTTTGAGTTAAATGTCATTGTAATAACTCACCTTCTTCAAAGACTCTGGGTCTGGGACATGTCCAGAGAGCAATTTGATATCCAGAATCACCATGTTTGTAGTGCTCTGCTTTCCAGTGTATCTGCAAAGAATCACTAGAATGGTACTGACTAGCGCTAGGCATAGGATATTTGCCGATTTAGCTTGTCACTACAACAATACCTAACCCTAGTCCCTGGATAGTTTTCCAACAACTAAGCAAAAGCAGTCAGTTACACTTGTACTTTTATCTCCAACCTGCTGTGTTATCTGTTAGCATGACTGAGACTAACCTCGCCCTCCAGACCATTGGTCTGGAAGGTTTTTGTTGGGGTTTGAAGTAGAAACTACTACATTTCTCACAAGCCCATCAAACAGGTCCTTACTACACACTGCTGGGTGCAGTATTCTTCTACTGCAGCAGTAGCTTACTTGTTGAGTACTTACCGTGACTTTATCAGCAGACTGAGTTTGGGTTGGGAAGACTGACTGCTGTGGTTATACTGCACGTTAACCTCCACACTCAGAGTTGAGGAAGCATAAGGATTTGGGATGTTGTACCGAACAGTAATCTGAAACACAGTTAACCAAGAAAGATTTGATGTAAGTATTTTTGCTCTATTCTCTTCTAAAATATGTTAGAAAAAGCATGGGAGCTGGGGTCAAGGGGCAGATTATAGTATATAGTATAGATTACAGTATTACATAGTAAGAGAAAACTTGGCTTAAGAGAAAAAAAATCGTAATTGGCTACAGTTTTGACTACACTAACAATTATTTATTTAATTCACATGAAAGGTGACTTCATCTTTATTTGAAACAACCAGGTTGATATTGGCACTGACCTGCACTGAAACACTTATGCTGCCTTTCATCTCCACGATGTACTTCCCTGCCACATTTTCCACTATTATCTCCTCCTGGTAGAGCAGTCTGTTATTTCGATTCACGTGAAACGTAAGCTGGCCACTGGGACAAGCAACTGCCACTTTGCTTGAGCCGCCTGTACTTGAGCCTCCTTTGGCTGAGCCTCCTTTAGCTGAGGCCCTAGAACCGAACACTTCAGTGGCGTAGAATGCCAGAGCCTGAAGAGCCACCACTGTGTCCTATAACACACAAATACACAACAGCAACTACTTTGAATACTGTACATTTATATTAATGTAAACATTCACACACACACACACACAGTGGACATGGGCAGTTAAAATAATCATGGGTCAATGGGTGACTTAACTGTGGCCATCTTTTATATGCAGTGTGTGAGAGTTCATTACCTGTGTTGAGGAGAAGCCTCCGTAATAGTTCTGCTGCTCAATCAGCCACCTCACAATGCTGGAGGCATAACCCAGTTCTTCATTAGTCGGGGAAGCACCGATTTTGGCCAACAGCACGTAGGAGCTGATCTCCACTGACAGGGAGGCTGACGTTTCTATTGATTTCTGAGACCAGTAGATGAAACTCCCTAATAGCCCCATAAAACAGACACAGAGACACGATATAAGCTGCATTTCTGATGATGAGGCCTTTATGGGTTCCTGCATGAGGCACATTCACCTTGCTTTACTGCAACCTTGTCGAGGTACTCCAGAAGGTGAGCGCGGGTCTCCATGTCTCCTGCCAGGGTGAAGACGTACGCCAGCAGAGCTGTAGTGTAGGTGTTGCTGAGGTCAGTAATGGAGTCATTGAGGCAAGCCAGACTCTTCTTCACCACAGAATTCTTTAACAGATTAAGATAAGACATCATGATTCAACATGTTTGTTGAATCATGATGTCAAGTTTTATCTCCCTGGTTAAAACTGCAGCAAAAATCTTTGAGACTTTGGCTACAAAGTCATTTTAATTATTGCCGTGAAGAATGAAAATGTCTTTGTAATTTCATTTCTTTTTGATAAAGCATATAGTTAGGGCTAGATCCGGTGACCCTGACCTGTCCCTTAGCTACACAGCAATGGGCCTTGGCTCCTGGGGGCTTCCCATGATGCACTATTATTTAATCATTAGTTATTATTAATCTATGATTTTCTTCCACTGTGTGTCTTTTGTTCCGTCTTCCTCCGTCCACCCCCGTCCGGCCATGGCAGATGGCCGCCCCTCCCTCAGCCTGGTTCTGCTGGAGGTTTCTTTTTGTTACAAAGGGAGTTTTTCCTTCCCACTGTTGCCAAGTGCTTGCTCAAAGGGGAACATATGATTGTTGGGTTTTCTTTGTATTCTTGTAGGGTCTAAACTACAACTTAAAAGTAGGCATAAGTGAAAAAATGTAATTAGCCAAACTAAGAAGGACACATTGCTGCATATGTTTAGACTGCGATATTTGATTACATGACTGTCAGCCAGCTGTATTGTCTTTATCTTATAATTCCTGGTTTGAACCTATTAAAACCCTCTTACCCCCACCACCCGTCCACCATACTGTTATAAAACAATGCAAATAAATTAACACTAAAACTAATTAAAATTACACATGAAAAGACTAAACTGAAACAAGGAAAAAAAAACAAATGCAACCAAGCCACAGCTGTCTGGCCACAGACGTCATCAATATTTACCTGTGGTGTGACTCAGTGAGCTCTTAAGTTTACAAGTTCAGGACATATCATGGTCACAAATTTGAATTTCCCTTTATGAGTTTCTTACTCCGTCACATTCAGTACCGTGTTGCTTATTTTACACTGGTCAGATTTGACTTTTCCATCCAGCAATGAGGTGGATGTGATCTTTTAGCCAACCTACTTACTTTTGCATATTTCTTATTTTCCAAAAACGTAGCAGTGATGAACCCAGTGAGAGTCACTTCGTCAGACACACCGCCCTGTGGATAGAAACCATCAAAGAAACTTTATCATCAATGTACCTGCAACATTCAGGGATGTGAATTCTTAGTCCTGCAGCAGCAGGAAGCGTGGCAGTTGCAGGCAGTTTCCATGCTCTACAAACGTACCTTCATGCCGTAGTGAATGAGTGTCCCTGACATTTTAAAACACCCACTATCTCGCTGTTGGTTTTCCAGCCACGTCTGAGACTCTTCAATGTTCCTGGGATCGATGTAAATGAATTGCTCAGCTCGTGCAAAACATTTCACCACAAAAGCAGTCAGCCTGAAGACAAGTAAAAAAAAACACACAAAAAACTCACTCTTGTCAGAAGTCCACACAACATTTCAGTTTTAAGTTAATTTAAGTATTTTTGGAAACTTGAGTGAGCATGTTTGTGAGGATAATAATATATTCAAGAAGATGAAGAAAACAGGGTTAACCCAGGAACGTAATAGAAGTGATGTTTTGGTTTGTTTGTTTAATATGGGAAATCTGTTAATTTACCTATTCTGTCTTTTATTTATATAAAAGAAACTATATTGTGATGTTTTTTGTTTTGTTTCATTTGTTTGTTTGCTTTATGTAAGATTACAAGAAAACTAAATGAGTGAGCTGTAAAATTTGAGGGCTAGGGCCAAATAAGTGTATACTCACAAAAGAGTGGAATGATATTATGTAATGATGGTGAATGTACACGTTTGAAATAAAAATGAAGTGAACTGAAGAAGTGATTCACATGTCATGAACAGGCTACAGCCTCAGAATAATCAGGTGTAAGAAAAGTTCTCTTTCTGACATATACTTTGTGTACTGGTACACAATGATAAATGTCGCACACCATATACTTATAACTGTGTGAATGACAAGTAATGTTCTCACCAAGTGTTTCCTTCCCCTGTTCCTTGCCCAAATGCACTGTAAGAACCATCAGTATGTTTGTAGTTCAGTTCATTTTGGTAGCCTGTAAAACAACAGAAACACAATGATTGTTTTGGAGAAAGGACAGACTGATGTAAGTGACAGAATTTTGGTGTAGAAATTCTTATTTTACATTGTCTCACTGAGTGGATTACTTCATAGTAGAAGTGAAGAAAAGCAAAGCCCAAATATAAGTGAAGGAGGATTTAACGTGGAGATTTCGCTGCGGACATGCTGATAGATATTAATAGATATCAGGGTCCCTGATCATGAAACTTAGTTATGTCAGTGGTGCGATACGCAGTGGTAGCATGTCGTTACCTGTTATTTTGTAAACTGTTTCGATGTGCTTGAGAAAAAAGCACAGCTGATTGCGCAGGTTGGTCTGTCCACCCAACATGACGGGGAAAAATCAAAGACAGAGTGAACAACATTGGACTCCATCTTGTTAGTCCGTTGAACCACCAGTGCACCCAACTCAGACAGGCTCTCCTCCACACAGTTCTCATTTGTAAGGTGATCTAAAAACCCCTAACATTATTGCCAACAGGTGAAGAACCGCGGTGCCCAAATTTATGCACCTGCCTAATTTAGTTTAAAGAATTATTGCACACTTTCTGTAAATCCAATAAACTTCATTTCACTTCTCAAATATCACTGTGTGTGTCTCCTATATGATATATTTAACTGACATTTTTTATTGTAACAACCAACGATTTATACAGGAAAATCATGACGATTAACAAAGCTGTCCAAACATCCCACTGTATGTATTGATTCTATCTGAATGAATTTGAATGTTTAGTTTCTAAAATCAAATTTGCGTTTGAACATATTTAACGGTCAGCAGCCACAGTTAATTTTAACCTGACCAGCTGGCTAGAGTTAATAGATTTAGATGATGAGTCTGAAGCTATTTTTCTGAAAACATGCTTGTTCTTGAATTTTAAACATAATAACCAAATAACCTCTTTGATTGTATGGCTAGCATTGGTTGTTAGCTACTTACGTCTTGATGCATGCTCAATCATCCAGGTAAGTAAAGGTTGATTGTGTTCATCTGGACGTTTTCAGTGGGAGAAATGTTTCGTCACTTGTCCAGGTGACTTCTTCAGTCTCAGCTGACTGCAGGTTTCCAACCTTATAAACAGCACATTTGTACAATGACTGAAACTAGCAGCACTGAATGTGCTGTTTATAAGGTTGGAAACCTGCAGTCAGCTGAGACTGAAGAAGTCACCTGGACAAGTGACGAAACAACTTTTGTGGGTTAGCTGCTTACCGATGTTTGTGTGTGTGGTTTTTGTTTGTTTGCTTGTTTTGCAACTTAGAGTTGGCTTTTAATTTTGAACAGATTTAATTTAATATAGATACAGTAATTTTCACCTGGCAAGCATTGGCTTACAATGAATGAATTTATTATTCATTTCAGCTAATGTGTTCTTCATTGGAACAAGCTTATTTGCTATTTGCTTGCCAACTTAAGTAGAACTGCAGCTATCAAATAGCTAGCTTATTTTTGTTATCTAGAACCCAGTGTTTTCTCACAACATTAAAGTGGTATTTTGGAAATGTCCTATGAAAAAAAACCTATGAAATGTCCAAATTGCTCCAAATTCTGCTCATATATTATTAATATACATTTTCAAATAAAAGAAATGTAATTAATTTGCCTGCTTCTAGTTTGTGTGTATGTGTTCATCTTCATCTAGTTATGAAATGGTAAATGGCCTGCATTTGTATAGCGCTTTACTCAGTCCCTAAGGACCCCAAAGCGCTTTACACTACAATCAGTCATTCACACACTGGTGATGGCAAGCTACATTGTAGCCACAGCTGCCCTGGGGCGCACTGACAGAGGCGAGGCTGCCGGACACTGGCGCCACTGGGCCCTCTGACCATCACCAGTAGTATCTTGCCCAAGGATACTTGGCATGTAGGAGGAGCCTGGGATTGAACCGCCGACCTTCTGGTGAGGAGGTGACCCACTCTACCACCTGAGCTACAGCCACCCCATTGTGTGATTTGTTGGTTGTGCTGGAACATTTTTGAGCTCCATGTAAAATCTTGTTTAAGGCCACCAAAATCCTGCCCCCGGCCCTGATTGTCTCTGTAAAATATCTGTAGCTTTAATTTGATTTCCGAAACTTCAAGATTTTAATTGGAAGATTTTCTACTTAAAGTCTGTTTAACTCAGCTGGTTTTGGTAGATCTGGCATTTTTATATTAACGGTAGGGCGTGACTTTCAGTTGCTTTATCTTTAGGAAAGTAATACACTCACCAGTGATCAGATTATGGGTAGCCTTTTCCTTGATGGTTGAGGTGAGCTGCTGTGTGTCTTTCAGGTACTCGAGGATGAAGATGTTGGGGGCCAGGAGAGCCATGATCTGCTCTCCACATCCACTCGGCAGCTGCAGCAGACTGTCGAGGTTCTTCAGAGCCCGACCGAGAATGTCACCTGGTGGAAAACAGACTCACTGAGGATGAACAATATGACTAACCCAGCCTTTAATTTCAAATGAATGAAAACATGCCAACAACCTAGAGAAATACGAAATCTGTAAAATGCAGTACTTTGTTGTAATCCTATAGTACTTTGAAACTACTTGTTAAATCATATACAATCATGTATATTTCATCTGTGTAATTTTCTGGATATTTATAATTGAGTTATTCGTATATATAAGAGGTATTTCTTATATTTTGTAAACTTTGTAATATATTGAATTATTTTATTTATTTCAGTTTGTTACTGTTGCTGTATTGGAGCAACTGTAACCGCATAATTTCCTTAGGGATTGATAAAATGTTCGGATTCTGAAACTATGCTAGTGCCATAGATAGAGCATAAAAACATGAACTTCTAATAGATGTAAATAAAGAAAACAACAAGCCTCACAGTACAGTTTTTTATGTTGATTGAAACATTATTTATATACCATGTATAACACAAATGATTATATTTAAAAATAAATGATCAGGTTTACCCAGGACTGATACGAAAACAAGGGCAGAACCTTCAATCACATTGTAAGGAAGTTTTACCAGAACTTCTTCCCTCACAGTTTTTCCTGCATACAGACAAAAGCAGCCACGTTACACAGTGGATCAGTAAATGTAATAGGAAATTGCTTCAAGTGTGATGAATTCTTCTATTAGTTTTAATGAAATGTGATAACATTTATTGAAATGATGGCATTCAAAAACACAGTTTTCTTAATCTGCTCTAATGGATGATCCCCTTAGAAAAACCATACTGACCTTTTGGGAGAAGTAGCAAGTTGTAGGTCTTTGTCACCTCAACTCCCTCTGGCTAAGGGGGGTAAAGATGTGGGCATTAACATTTCTATTAAGACGGATTGTTGAATTTTAGCATTTTCTTTGTAATCTTGTGTTTATAGCACCAACCTTCACTATGAGGGATTTTGTGACCACATCGATGCGACCTCTGTCTGGAACAGTCACAGCCCCAAAACCGCATAAATCCATTGAAGCCACTGCCTCAGCAGACACAGTCACATTCACAACCCCTAAAACAAAAAACAGCGAAAACTACTTTCAAAATCCTGCAAACTCCTCACGTATCAAAGCCCCTGGTATTCGCGGGGTTCCAGTGTCTAACGATTGAAAAGGGGGACATGGTTCCTTCATACTGACGCCCTCTAACATTCACTCCAGAGTGAACAAAAGCTTGACCCTCACCTAAGGCCGTTGGAGTCATGCTCCAGCTGAAGGTCTTGCGCTCGTTGGCACACAAACAAGATGTGGATGGGTCACCGAAAAGGGGGGTGAGGGTGTAATCGGAGGACGTTGCTGGAGTCACAGTGATCTGTTCAAGGGGCAAAATAATAAAGACTATTTTTGGGAACAGGTCAAAATTAAAATTTTAATTGTGCTCAGTATTTTAATTTATCACAGAAATACTTGCAGGACTAAAGTTATGCTCATCAGCATGTTGACATTGGCACAGAGTTAATCTGAAATCACAGATTACCATCATGCAGCTGGTTAGGTAGCTAAAGACAGTCGCCTTCAGTTCGAAGAATTCTCCTCGGACGATAGAGTAGGGCATGGTGAGCTCGAGGAAGAAGGGCTGGAAGACTTTCAAGTCTTCACGAGGAGCCAAACCAAAACCCTCAGAAGACAAGCAGAAAGCCTCCGTCTCCCAGGTGGTGATGGTGTCTGGGACGGTGAGGGTCAAGTTCTCTGTGCCAGAATCTCTGAATCAGCCCATACACACAGGAACAATCTGTCAGGCACTAAAATATACTTCAAAAACACAACCGGTTAGTGCAACTTGTTTTACGTGACGCAATATTAGACATTCAGACATTGATCAATCTTTGCTGAAGAAATGATAGCAATAACATGACAAAAACTACAATTCCAAATCACAATCATCAAAAACAAAATGTACCCCCCCCCCCAAAAAACAGAGCTGGTCAGTTATTTTGCTCTGCGGGTCCATCGTGTACTCAAAGAGATTTTTCAACCACTTCATGTCCATCAAAGCCATTTACAACAGAAGCTCACCTAACGTCGACCAGATCCCATATCCAAGTCTCTGGTAAAAAGGTACGGACAGTTTTTATGGGTGAAAAGTCAGGAGGAACCGCCGGAGCACCAGCGGCAGCTGCAGCTGGCATTCTTTCTAATATGTTCAAATTGTATAGTTGATAAGGACCCTTCCTAAAGCACTGGTCTGCAACGAAACCAAAAAAGGGTTTGAAACAAGCATACAGATAACTGCTTCATTTTTCTTTCAAATTATGAGCATCGCTCTTCAAAGAGGGGAGAAAAGTCACCGTGATAGTAATCTCTTCCTTTGTACTTGAGGCATGAAGGCAACTGGATAATCAAGTTGGTTGCCATCTTCAGTCCTACATTCTAGATAATCCAGCAAATACAAATAGTTCATTACAGGACCAACAACAAAAAGCTTGGGATTAAATAGAGACTTACAGGTACGTATGGATATTACCTGGAATACAGTGAAGGCATCATTTTTGCCATTCTCAGGAAATGGCAGAATTGATCTTTTTGGTCTCATTTCCATACATTCTACAGGATCTTGAATCTCATATGGGACAGACGTTGCTTTCCTGACAGGAAGCAAGTCATAAATCTAAAAAAAAAAAGTTTTCTACTGTGACAAACGGATCAAAGTATACTCTTACATGTGCCAATGCACAGCTATCCAGAGAAACA
>VOQK01029220.1:0-14929 GCA_015052645.1 Benitochromis conjunctus | reverse complement strand
GAGCATGCTCACTGTCACACTTTCATTACTAGAATAAAAGTTAGAAGTTATGATACTTTGCCAACATACTGAGTCAAAAACTTATATATATGTATATATATATGTATATGTATATATATGTATATATATATATATATATATATGTATATATATATATATATGTATGTATATATATATATATGTATGTATATATATATATATGTATGTGTATATATATATATATGTATATATATATATATATGTATATATATATATATATATATATATATATATAAACCTCCTCTGAGAGGCTCTTTTCTTGCCTCTCCCTCTGAGCAGTATTTTACTTAATGTAATTTCTTTAAAGGTGGTGGACCTCTATTGATGTCGGTGTCATGTGTTGGACTACAAAGTAAAAAGAGATGGGGATGCATTAGTAGGAAAGAACTGAGCCCAACAGTTAGAGAGACATGGAAATGAGTGTGAGTGGGGATAACAGAGAGCTGGGTCATGTGTTTGATGTGGTCTAACTAGACCTCCATTTCAGTATAAAGGCAGACAAGTGAGGAGAGTAATGCAGCACAAACCAAACTTGGAAGCCTTATATGTCTTCAACTTTATGTTTTGGGGAATTTTGCACACCGAAAGCGTTCCATTGTGCGTATTTCTATCCAGGTGTACGTTTAATACATTGTCAGTGTATCTGGGATTATTGTCATGCTGGCAAATGAAGCCATTGCCAATCAGATGTTTTCCAGGTGGTTTTGCATAGTGGAACAAAATCTGATGGTTCTTCTTCATTCATAATTCCATCAGTTTTGAAAATCCCTAACACCACTGGCTGAAATGCTGTCTGAAACCATGACAGAGCCTCCACCAAGCTGTGGATGCTCTCTGACCTCCCTCACCTTCTCGACACATATTGAGGAGAATTTAAACCAAAATTTTACATTTGGATTCATCACTCCTTAAGAGTGATGAATCCAAATGTTTCCTCACATTTTTTAAGAACACACTGTACACCATCCTCAGATATGCAAAGTTTTGGGCAGATAGCTCTTTTTCTGCTAGTAACAAAGTGCCTAAAGACAAAATTTGAATTGATTCTTTGCTAAGTTGTCTTTTATGTGCAGACACAATGTTGGTTCATCCCTTGAATTGGATGACTTTTCATGCTTGAATAGGTCAAGCATGAAAAGTAGATCAGTGTTAAATAGGTTATCAAACAAACATGCTTTTGAAAGTGGTCAGGTACAAGGACTGGACTGAAAATGATTGAAAAAGCAGCCAATGTCCGAAGTGTCAGAAACCTTGAAGAACTATTGCACCTTGGAGGCAAAATATGAAGAGCTGAGGTATGTTGGGTGGCATAACCACATGACTTACAACCAGAAAACTCCAATCCAGACTAGGGCTAGCTTTTCGCTAACACTTTTATTTAATTTACTCCTCTTCACACCATTAAGCACCTTTTACAAGGCTACTTGCTTTCATTTGCAAATAGTCTTAAAGAAGTATCTGGTGTATTCAAATGTGACTCCTACTGGTTCTGACCAACATCAATATATGATGGACTCGAAGCAAAAACAGTTAGCCACAATGATGCAGAGTATAGAGGCCATGTCCACACTGCTTGTGTTCAGTCTGTGGCATAATGTGTACATTAGAATTAAAAGACTCCAGCATTACTGTTTAATGGCCCTGAACCAAATTAAACATTTAAAAGGCTCCACCATCAAAGTGATGTAAAGGGAAATAAATATTAATGAATGAACCAACGTTTGGTTCAAAGGGTTGGAAGCAGGGAAAATTAAAAGGGAGCAGAGGTCTGCACAAGGAAGGATGCTCAGTGGGGAAAGAGCTTAATACGAAAGGAGTGTTATTCCCTGGAGACCACGCATGTAACCAAATATATGACAGTCACTGCAAGAAATCTAAGTTCAAAGCACATCTATTACGGTGCACCAAGCTTCAGTCACTGTGTTTGCTCACAATCTGATAAGATTTCATGAAGCTAAATCATATATATAGTGTTTCGACGCAAGCCTTTCTTTTGCACAAATAGTTAAAATCACATAGACATGTACAGGCGTGCTCCAGTGTAGTGCAGTCTGATTGATTGGCTCATTTGTATGCAGTAATACATTTCTGCTAGATATGATTTCAAGCTAACCAGGTCCTCCAGAGAACAATTTACCTTGTATTTGATCATTTATAGATAATGTTGAAGTCTTTACTCTCCAAATTAACAGCATTGAGGAATTTTTATCAATTATACAAATGTGAATTTCATGTTCAAGGATGGTTAAATGCAGATAAAACAGAAGCTGTTATGATCAGTCAAGATCCTGCTGTATATGGAAACAAGCTTAATTGGGATAATTTTGAGAATTTTGCTGTCCAGACTGACTTTGTATGAAAACCAACATTTACACTCACCAGCTACTTCATCAGGTATACCTAATCAACTCCTATTTGATGCAAATCTCTAATCAATCAATCATATGACAGCAACCCAGTGAATTTAGGCAAGTAGACACGATCAAGGCAACCTGGATCAAAACTAGGAAGAAAGATGATTTATGTGACTTTGAACATGGCATGGTTGTTGGTACCAGGTGGGCAGGTCTGAGTATTACAGAAACTACTGATCTACTGGGATTTCTCATGCAACAATTTCTAGTGTTTACAGAGAATTGTCTGAAAAAGACAAGATACCCAGTGAGCTTCAGTTCTCCAGATGGAAAATAACTTTGTTGATGTCAGAGATTAGAGGAGACTAGCCAAACTGCTTTGAACTGATAGGAAGAAGACAAAATAACTCAAAAAAACAACAAATGTATGCAGAAGAGCATCTCTGAATGCACAACACCTTTGAAGTGATCCTTGAAGCAGATGGGTTACAGCAGCAGAAGACCACACCGGGCGCCACTCCTTTCACCTCAAAACAGGAAACTGAGGATACAATTTGCACAGGCTCACTAAAATTGGACAACAAAATATTGGAAAAACTTGCTGTGATGACTCTCGATTTCTGCTGTGACATTAGGATGGTCCAGTCAGAATATTAAAGCACGGATCTGCCCTGCCTCGTATCAATGGTTTAGGCATCTGCTGGTGGTGCAATGATGAGGGGGATGTTTTCTTGGCACAGTTTGGGCTTGTTAGTACTAACTAAGCATCATTTAAACATAACAGTCTGAGCATTGTCACTGACCATGTCCATCCACTTGTGATCACAGTGTACCCATCCTCTGATGGTTTTCCTGCTGGAAGCAGCCATGTCACAAAACTCAAGTCATCTCAAACTGCCTAGTTGAACATGACAATGAGTTCACTGTACTGGTCAACAGATCTAAATCCAGCAGAGCACCTTTAGGACAAGGTGGAACCAGAGCTTCATCATGTCATCATGGATGTGATGCTAATGTGGTAATATGAACCCAAATGAATAAGGAATGCTTTCTGCACCTTATTGTACCTGTGCTACACGATTTAAGCTAGTTCTAAAGGCATAAGAGGATGTAACCTGATGAAACACATCTAGAAAACTCTCCAGTAGAAATCAGTTAACAATCTCTGCTCTCTGACCTCAATGAAAAGTTAAGCAACAGAGTATTTTATATTGTAAAATATGATAATTGCCTGAGGAGACCCTGGGAAGCTGAAAGCTACTTGATCAATAGTATGTTTGTTTTTTGTATATTGCTGCTCACGTATGTCTCATAAAACCCTTCCAGTTTAGTTAAGGGCTCAAGAAAATAAATCTGAAGCTAAAAAGACATGCGATATGCTGCACAATGCCTTATCACTGTGTATTTGCCAGTGGGCCAGCTTGTACTGCTCACTGAATATGTGTCAAAAATAGCAAGGTCAAGAAAATGGTGAAATATCAGCACTTCTTTTCTTCTTGAAGATTCTCCAACACTTACAGCAGAATGCTGTAGGCAAGCTAGACAGCTCATCACAATATGATGACAAGTGCGTGGGTGTGAATGTGACCAAAAGAGGGGAAGAGGTGAAGAGTAATGATTCATTCTTCCTGACTCGAGGTGGAAAGTTTGAGGCGGAAAGTTGCAGTTTTGTGTGCGAGGCTTCCGTGTTTCATACAGGCAAAAATAGTGATCTTTTCTGAGTCAGAACAGAGGAAAATGCTTTCACTGACAGGATGTCAAATTGTCTCGGTTCGGCATTGTTTTAAACTGTCAGGGTTATAATTGAAACCATAATTCTTATCTATTATTTCTATCAGTTCTCCTCAGTGCAAAAGTAAAAATTTACAAAGACAACAGTGATTCATCTGAAGGCTTTTATCCTGTCCGCTCATCAGGCTGTTGACATTGCGTTATTATCCCTGCCACACAGATATGTGTTTGTTCATTTCACTCACAGCGCACCCATTTACAAACTGTGGAGGAAGCATGAGCGGGCATGCCTTTCATGTGTGACAGGCATGATAAGAACTGAAGCATCAACACAGGTGGAGTGAAAATGTACCACGCCGTTTCTTATATTTTGGCACCAAGAGCAATGGCCACATCAAAAATGGAATGCGGCGAGGAACACGTGTTTCTCATGTTCCTCGCTGCAGTAAACAACAGATGCTCTTGATGGGGTTGTGTTTGATGGTAAAAGGCTGTAGTGAAGTAAGCAGTACATGCTGAAAATAGAGTTCATCACAGTGCATCAGGACAAATTAAGACTACGCTCCACATCAAAACAGCTTTCCAGTACATCTCTTAAGTGTATTTTTTTTAAACTTTCAAATCCATTTTGCTTTAGCTTTAATTCATCCATCCAATGTTTCTGGCCCACTTGAACAGAAAAGGGACTTCTCTGCCCATTAACTCAATATTGCCTTCTGCAGGATTTGTCCTCACGCTAACCCCAGTAGGATTGTAGGAAAATAACAGTTTCAAGATATATTCTCCAATGAACCTTTCAGGTTCCATCTTAGGTTAAACAAAAAGTTTGTGTCCATCGGCCTCTTCCTGTACCCTTCCTAAAGCACACTTTCTTATACAGTTTTCTGTCAGTTATAGAGGATCCTTTATTTCCCTAACATCTTATCAATCACCTGATGTATAAATCTCATAGCCATATTTAACAAACTGGCCCTTTATGAGCAGCATTTCAGTTTTTTCTTCCCCTTTTCTCTGAGGCATTTTATACCATCCTTTTAATGCTCAAAACTGACCTTGAAGCAAATTTATTCAGCAAAAAAAAAAAGCTGGTTGTACGTGACTCGGTAGGGTTTGAGCTTCATCTTTGACAAATGAACCGGAGATGTGAAATTAAAATGGAGAAAATGTTGACAGCTAAGACCGCAAGAAATCACAAATACAGTCTGCACATTTGTTTTAACATTTAAAGGAAACAAAACTGCTGTCTGGATAACGGCCGGTTGCTATGCATCATTTTTGCAGTCAAAAGTGCTGCGATTTGGAGTGGTTGTAAGAGTGGAAGGAGGACTAAATAGTGGCTATTGTATTTATTATGATATTAGTATTTTAAGCATTGTCAAGAAAATGCATGCATAAACAGCCATGTGTTTGTGCTCCTAGCCACTGTTGGCAGTCTTTAAACCAACCGTTAACCAAGTGTCTTTATTGCCTTTATATAAATGAGTGCATTATGCTGTAGTTGCTGCAAGCTTATACTGTACAACAAAAGAAGACAGTGTGAGGAAAACAAATGAAATACATGGTCGGCTAACATGTAGCTGATAATTTGACTGTGAACTCTTTGTAACTTTGCAGAAATGTTAATTAAAATCACGTCCTTATTATTCATGAGTCAGTGAATATTTGGGTGACGCGTCTATCTGTTGTTGCAATGGTAATTATAGAGCCTGTTTCTCTACTGATTGGGAAGGATGTTTTGTTTTGTTTTAGGAAAGCGCATGCAAGGTCAAAGTTCATGCTGACATTAAAAAAACATGACCAATTCAGTTTCACGAGGCAGAATGCATTATTCAACAACGCTGACTGAACATGTCAGTGGAACCTCGTTTGTCCTTTGCACACTTGTTTGAGAGTTTACTCACTTGCTACTGGCCTGTTAGTTGGACGCATCTGGAGCCCGTCCATGCATAGAAATCCAGCTTGTATCGAGGGCGGGGGAGGTGGGAGTTGCGTGTGGCGGTTTCGACCCGAGAACCGAATAAACAGATGTGCTTTTGCTGATGTTGTCAGGTTGAGGTGAGAAGGCATTTCATGTGTAAAATCTAAATATGTATTGACTTCAGCAGCTGGATTTTTTTTTTTTTAATCCTTAAACTGTTCTGTTCATTTCTCATGACGGGAGTTTTTTCTTCAAATCACTAAACACTTTTTCCAGACAAGATGTCATTTAAGACACAAATTGTAGATCGCAATAACGAGATAATATGGAGTATGAGGAGTGTGAGACTCTAAAGCAAGTTATTACACTGCAGACCTCCAACATAACATTTTGCTGTGATAAAATAAATTAAATTTCTTAATTATGGGCACATTTCCCATGTTTGGCTGGTTGGCGGATCCCCATTTTGTGCTCATCTCATTTTTATTCTCTTTCGTTCCTTCTGTCTTCCTCCCCAAGCTCACTGTTGTCATTGCTTAGGATTTAGAAAATATTTGCCAACTATCCGGCAAGCGAGCTCCAGCCAGCCTCCTATGTGCCTGTGTTTTAAATAGACCATGATTTAAACGACTCCCTCCTTTGGTCTCCACGGCCCCAGGGAGGTGGCTGCAGAGATGCTGTGGTACTCTAAAAAAGCAACCTAGGGAGTATTTGTGTTGATGTAATGCTTTGCTGCCAGTTAATGAAAGTTTATATCATGACAGAGTTTCAAAAAGAACCCACATTTCATCCTAATTTGCGCATGAAATCACAAGCAATAGCTGTGTAACAGGCTTTTTAGATGGAACATTCATGTTTTTGTATTGTCTGAATTGGAATTTAATAGCATTTACAGGCTTTCAGTCAGTATTTGACTGGCAAGTTGCTGTTTATCCACTGATGGGAACGCATTTGTTATTGTATTCAAAAGTGTTTGCCATCACAGCAATTTTTTTTCCAATTACTAGCTAGAACAATTGAAAACAGATAAATATGAATAAGAAATGAATGAATGGCCTGGGCTGCGATAATAATGTTTGTTTGTTTGAAATCATTCAATTCCAGCACCAGCACTGTCATTAAAGTAACGCAGGGAGAGAATAAAAAGCTGTGGGAAGATCTTAGAATATTAAAACAGATGAGCACATTTGAATGAATAATGCAAAAAGGACAAATGTGTGACGCACGAGCAAACTGCTCTTGTGGATGGATATGTGTTGTGGAGGACCGAAGCTGTTACTGCTGTGAGAGTGGATGGGCTGCACTGCTTCATTCACCTTGGTCTGATCTGTGAATGTGTGTGTGTGTGTCTCCTAGTTTGAATCTAAACCTTGTGAATAAGTGAACACTCTCTCCACTCTCTTATTATTACGTTGCCTTGTCACCGAAGACCTGTTCAGCAGGGAAAACAATTGCCCTGTGGCTGACAGTCCAAAATTAATGAGGCTTAAGAAACAACTGTCCTTGAAACATTACGTGTATGATTAAAAAAAGAAAAGAAAACAGGTGACAGAAACGACTTTACTGCTGCACCCTCATGAAGCTGTAGCTGGCAGAGAAACAATGAAGCCATAATTTCACTTGAGATGTACTTGCCACAGTGCTCTTCTAATTAAGCTAACTACCATCAGTATCATAGCTGTGGACAGTTATTGATCAATTATACAGATCATTATACTAATGTTAATGTCCATAGCTACTTTTTAAAATTGTTCTTATACAAACCAGGCTTTAATAACGGCTAGCCTAATTTCTATTAAAGGGAAATTATGACTTAAATTATGACTTGGCTTCTTGGTATATATGATAAGGTTTGTCTGCCTAGGACACTGATGGCAAAGATGTAAACTTCCTGATACTTAAATTCTAATTTGGTTGCTTTCTGGCTCAGATATACTAAAGTAAAAATAGGACTACAACCTCTTGAAACTAGGAAAAAAGTGATTGGAATGGTGGTTGGAAAGTGATTGCAATCAATATTTTTTTGCTGTTAGAGGCTGATTGCAAATAGTTGCAGCAGGTTGAAGGTGGTGCACGCTCAACCTCTGTGGAACCACTTTTGAACAGAAGGTGATTGCACATGTTTCCTGCTGGAAGACAACCTGTCTCAATGAATCTTAGAGAGACTGGTGAAGGTTTGCAAATAATTGCTATCTAATTTATAAAAGCATACAGCCAACATTTTACAGTTATTCTGAGCACAAATCATCTGCATTGTCTCTCTTTGTAATAGGAATCTTGATTCAACTGGTTGCCAACTGGTTGTGCTCTGGTTATATTCCTTTTAAAAGCAAGGTTGTTGAGTGCCTTTGTCAAAAACTATGCCTTGTTTTTTAGAGATTGGGCTTGGACCCTTAGTTCCACTACGATGAACTTAATGCTTCAGCATATCCAGACTTCATGCTCCTGACTTTGTGGAAACAGTATGGGGATGACAAGGTCCATAAAGACATGGATGAGCAGGTTTACTGTCGAAAAACTTGACTGGCCTGCACAGAGTCCTGACCTCAACTCGATAGAACACCTTTGGGACGAATTAGAGCTGATACTGCGATCCGGGCCTTCTCGTCATCATCATTGTCTGACCTCACAAATGTTCTTCTGGAAGAATGGTCAGAAATTCCTATAAACACACTCCTAAACCTTGTGGAAAGCTATCTCAGAAGAGTTGTAACTGTTATAGCTTAAAGGGTGGGACGACATCATATTAAACTCTATGGATTAAGAATGGGATGTACCTCAAGTTCATATGCATGCAAAGGCAGATGAGCAAATACCTTTGGCAAAATAGTGTAAATTGTGTGTCAATCAATCAAAAACAACATGGCGTGCAGTCCAAGTGTGCCTTGCTATTTAGTTTAATCTGAGGCCCCCAATCTGCCTACAATTTCTTACAATCCCTTCTTCTACATGAAAAATGGGATTTTAGTATTATTGAACCTGGAAGAGGATTGTGTGAGCATCAGTGCAATGTACCGATTACTCTAGTGAGCTATAAATCACAGGCAGCGAACAAAAACTCATGTAACAATGTTACAAATGTGTTAATAATTTAGCTGCAGCATGCAGAAACCATGCAACAAGGACTTTCTCTCCAGCATAAATGTTTGCGGTAAATTCTGCACCCCATTTCTTTCTTCTTGCAGAGCAGGCTGTGGGGATCTGCTGACTTCAGAAGCCATGATAGAAGCCCTTCCCTCCTTGCAGCCATCATTCGCCAGCATTTCACTTTACATATGTTCCTTATTCACTTAACAACTGTGAGCCCTACTGTGAAATATTAACAATTAAAAGCAGAATCAATAAATATGGATCAAAATATTTATGAGCTGCTTTATGACAATAGATGCACTACACAGCAAGTAGATTTGATACCCCCATCTCAAAAAAAAATAAAAAATCTGAGAGATTAAAGTGTTAACAGCACTGGACTGAGTTTGAAGCACGCAATTGCTGTGCAAGATAATAATCCTTGTCAGAGTCCAGCAGTGAGAGTGGAGCTGTGCAGACTGATGACCACTGGGAGGAAGGATCTCCTGTAGTGTTCAGTGTTGCCCTTTAATGGTAACAGTCTGACGCCAAAGTTACTCCTGTGTTTATCCAGAGAGGCATAAAAGGGATGAGAGGCATTGGTCTCCCAGGTGATTTTCCAGGTATCTGTAGTCCTCAAGCACCTCTGCATCCTTTCCTTTCATGAAGTCAGGTGACAAGGGGGTCTTCTTTCTCCTAAACTCCACTCCAGCTTTTTTTTTTTTCTTTTTTCTCTGAGACACTGAGCTGTAGGTGGTTCAGCCGACATCACTCGACAAAGCCAGGTCCCCGCTGATACAGCCCGTGATAGCAGTCAGCCATAAACTGTCTGAAGTCTAAGGTGTGGAGGGAAACAGGAAAGAAAACAGGACTGTCCCCGAGGGGCTATTGTGCTTCTTCCTGCATGTCTGACATACATGCATGACACTCTGAGGCTGACCAGTCAAGTCTGAGATCTACTGCTCTAGTGAAAAATGGACCTGCATCCTTAAAAAAAAAAGAAAGAAGAAAAACAAATGTTGTTGGATATACATTTCAATTGATATTTCAAGTTTAATATATTAAGCTTATTTTATTTTATTTTTTTTACTGGAATTCACATCTACAAGCTTTCAATTTCATGATGTCTTTAGAGTTACAGCATTGAAGTGAAATAAGAATAGATTATCACTTTGTGGTTTAACTACTGAGAGCCCCTCTGCATATGTTTGACTATGAAAGGAGACAATCCAAAAGCATTGGAAAAAAATTTAGACGATAAACTTATATGCCAGTTAATTCAGCTTTCTGGGGTGTGCATGCTGATAATATTGTATGGGATTTTCATTCATTTCCTTTTTGAAAATGTTCGTAAGTCTTGTAGCGCATGCTTGATTTAGTCTCCATAAATAAAAACCTCGAGCTTTAAGGTTTCTACTGTGCATTTGTTTTTTATCTTCATAATGAGAGATTTTAAAGCAACACTAAAAATAAATTAATTATAGCTTCACTGACACAGTTAATGCTCCTATATCCATCGCTGTTCACGTTTCTGTTACATCACACGCTCCCCCTCGGCAGTTTTGTGTTTTCTAAAACGGCACCTTTTCCCTAAATCATTGTGATATGGTCCCATGTGTGAAATATTGGGGAGCTTGGTGCCTCAGGAGTACAGTACTTTGCAAATGAAAGATATGCTAATTGACAGTGCATAAATGTTCAAGTTCAATTTCAGGGTAATATAATATAGAGGGTATGGGTAAGGAATGATCCAGTGTAGACAGCAGCCATCTTGTCCTGCAGCTATTTCCAGCGCTGGGCAGACCTGCCATCTGCATCGAGTGGGTACCAAGCATCAGAGGCGTTTGGAATGGGGAGGGGGGTGAGTGTAGATCTGTGTCAGTGTACATGCGTATGTGTGTATCCTGTGTTCAACTTGAGAGAGAGAGTGAGTGTCTTGTCACCCGGTTAAGCAAAAGTCAACAGTCCTCAGCCGACAAAGGTGTCCTTGAAGGGTAGGAGCAGAGAGACTAAACACAGTCCCGTTATCAGGAAAGAATTTGTTGTTGAGTGGGGCAGATGGTTGTTTGGGTTAATGCGGACAACTGCATCCAATTTTGCAGTTGGTCTAATGTCCATAACTGGTCACCAGGTCAATCAATTTCCCGTTGCAGAGCCGTGAGCTCCTCCAAAATCTTATCCATATTGTGTTCAATAAACGCAGTCTGAGTACTCACGGCTTGCTCATTGTCAATCATATTGGCCAGCCTTGTGGGGTTTTGAACAGCTGTACCCGCTTTCTTTGTTTTTCGATAAGCCAGGTCTGAGCCAGCTCCGATCAGCCAGAACTCTGAACGACATCTATCTATTCAGAAAAATGATAACAATGTCTTCCATCGAGAGTGTTGCAGGCACACGATGCAACCAACCCACGAATATCCGGCAGTAAACGTCTCTGCAGGACAATCGGGCTCTCTCGAGCCCAGGCTTCTTGTCGAGAATAGGGTGTCAATTTCGTTACGGGACCAGTTGATCAAATCCATAATTCTTTAGGTTTTACAGAACAAGACTGAGAGACTCTCTGAGGGTTAGAGTTAGACGAGACTAGACAGAGACATAGAAGTCAAGCAGGAATGATAAGGGAGGAGAGGGTGAAATATGCGTCCGCCTCTGCCAAAGAGAAGTTTTACACTAAATGAAACCTACGCAAGCACATGCATAAACTTTCGCACGCACGCACGCACGCACACACACACACTGTAAATGTACACAGAATAGTTTTTCGTCATGCTGATAATTCAGGATTAAGCGAATAAGGCCCCCAAGCTATGAGACTGGTCTGTTACATCTGACAACCACAGATCGTGAAGACAATGGTCAGTGACCCACATTTTCTCCCACTGACCCACTTGTTGCTATAGGGAAAGTAAATCATATGAAGCTATGAGAAAAATTTGAAATTGGTTCAAACATTTACTATTGGAGTAAACAGGAAATTCTTACAAGTTATTTCTTTTCATTTCCTTGTGGGTATTTACACATCCTTACAGAGTGGGAAGTCAGTTGTTTAGCAGCAGGTCTAGGGATCAAGCTATGTTTCCACCCTGTGAATATGCTTAAGGGAATAAATCTAGTGTGGGTATAAATAAATTCTCATAAGTTGCAGGGGAGCACCATTTTCTAACTGAATGTATGTGCTTTCCCTATGAAGCCAACGAGTTTTGGAAAAAAATATAGAAAATAGGCAATCAATAGAAAAACACACAGGCCCTTCACCCCTTAAATGATTGAACAGTAGCTCTGTGAAGGGAAGATTTTTCTTCACTGTTCCAAAAAAGGCATCGTTTCACCTGTTTTTCTACGGGTGCAACAAAGACAACAGTGGTACCAGTGGTATTTATCTCTATCTAGGATGCTTAAATAAATCAGTTGATATGGGAGAGAGCAAAGTTTCCACATGAAGCACTTGGAAGAAAAACTCTTACAATTATCTAATGCTCTGCAAAACGAGGTAAGCTGCCAAATGTCTTCCACCATTCATTTCGATAAACCATTTTGTCAACTAATGGTGGGTTTTATTCAAGTTGATTAAAAAAAAAAAAAAAAAGCCAACATAAAGATTTCCTATAAGCTTTTTGTGTAATGTAAGAGCGTCTTTGAGCTATTTCATTAATTACATAACTTTCTTGGCCTTCAAATACATTTAAAATTAAACAATTGGACACACTTGTCTGGCTTCAGTTGTTCTAAAAAAACTAAAGGATGTTAAAAATAGAGATGTATGATCCTATTTAGACCTTTAATTTTTTTGTGCAACAAAACAGCCTCACAAAAACACAAAATTATAAAGATGAGAAATGAAAAAAGACCCACAAGTACTTAGATGTAGTGGCTGCTAATAAAAATGTTGCCGGCAGTGAAACAATGCAGCTACTGCCACAATTTTACTTGAGATGTACTAGCAACAGTGCTCTCCTAATTATTCTAAGTATCATTAGTGACATAGTAGTGCAGCTAGATGACTATCATCATTATACTAATGTTGATATCTATATCTACTGCAGCATTTAATTGTCCTTATACTAACCCAGCTATAATAGTGACTACCTAATTATGACTTCTTGTAAAAGTTGGATCGCTGGTATTTATGACTGTCATTTAGTATATAAGATAAGGTATGTATGATATGATAAGGTTCTTCTGTCTAAGATATTGACTATTAAGATTTAAAGCTCCTAATACTCAAATTCTAATTTGATTGCTTTAGGGCTCAGTCATACTTGAATAATGCAAAATGATTACACTGATTAATTTCACTGTTGGAAATTGATTGCAAGTAGATGTGGCACACAGCTATCAATCACTCTCAGAGAGATTGGTCAATGCTTGCTAATAATTGGCATTTTATTTATAATTGCAGACAGATTGTCAGCACATCAATCAATCTGAGCTCGCCTGTGCTGATGAATGCAACTTGTCTGTGATGTGTCTCTTTGCAGTAGGGGACTCCATGCAACTGGTTTCCAACTGGTTGTATTCTAGTTATACAGCAGTGTAGCTGCTGCTAGTGAAAATCTTTCTTGGTAAAGCTCTAAAATAGAATCCCAGCAAACTTTTCAAGATTGAGAAATTGTCAGTTGATGATTTTTGTCAACATTTATGGTTGAAAAACAATTCCAGAATTAAAGTTAATGCCACGGTCCTCCAGCCCTCCCGTCCTGGCTACACCTCTCTTCATGGTGTTTGGTCATACTTCTTGTTTACCCATTTGTTCTCATCTGTGGATCTGATGAAGGTGACCCTGGAAAAGTTATTGAGAGGGGGAGAGAATATTTTCCTGTGGAACTGCCTGATCTGGAGCCCAGTGATCTGCTGACTAACAATTCCTTTATTTGCATTCATTGTTGCACATTGAGTATAAATAAACACACTGAACTTGATCTCCTGAGTCCACATCTTGAGTTCACCTGCCTTACCTGTGACAATTAAACAATGTTGCTATTGGTTTGAGGTACTTGTTGATTTAAAAAAAAAAATTAAATAAAATTAAATAAACAAAAATATTTGTGATCTCAGGTTTTTGAGCCAGTTTCTTATCCTACTGAGATACTTGACTTTACATCACTATTAACATTCTAGTTGTGTCCCTGGCAGGGCTGGACAAAAAAAAAATCACCCCTGGTATTTTTGATCCAGGCGGCCCACCATAATTGCTAATGAAAAAAAAAAATCTATCCAGTATGCCAGATTACCATTCCAGTCCTGGTCCCTGGGTGTAAGCTACATTATGCTGACGTTGGGGACAGAGAATAGGTTCATCATGCAACAAATGAGACAGAATTCCTGTGTACATAACTGCAAATGGCTTAATTTAAATGTAAATGTGAAAGAGTGCCTGACTAGACCTCACTGGAAAACAGTGTCAACATCGCTCAGATATGTTTCAGCAGTTGCACCCTGGGAGATCATGTTGGGGTCTCAGCCCATATTGACAGAAAAACACAGGATTGTTGACATTTTTTGCAGATTTATTAAAAAAGAAAAACTGAAATATCACATGGTCCTAAGTATTCAGACCCTTTGCTGTGACACTCAACTCAGGTGCTGTCCATTTCTTCTGATCATCCTTGAGATGGTTCTACACCTTCATTTGAGTCCAGCTGTGTTTGATTATACTGACTGGACTTGATTAGGAAATCCACAGACCTGTCTATATAAGACCTTACAGCTCACAATGCATGTCAGAGCAAATGAGAATCACGAGGTCAAAGGAACTGCCTGAAGAGCCAGAGACAGAATTGTAGCAAGGCACAGATCTGGCCATGGTTTACACATTTTT
>VOQK01029218.1:0-15241 GCA_015052645.1 Benitochromis conjunctus | reverse complement strand
GTAAAAAAAAAAAAAAAAAAAAAAAAACCCAAACAACAAAAACAAAGATGCCACAGGCTAAAAGTTTCACTCAATTATGTAAGGGCCAGTATTCATTTTTTGTTAATCTTTTGATATGTGTGGGAGGTGAGAAAAGAGGATTGGTTATATAAATAGATAAATACTGATATAACAGTCAAGGACACGAGTTGTTGTTTTCAAAATTCAGGTAAATTAGAACCAGGTTGTCTAGGGCAACAGTCCAAGATTTTTTAATAAGTACTAAAGCTTTTTTGGGATGTTACTGATCACAGAATTGGCAAGAGGAACATAAAAATTAAATGAAAATACTGATTGTAAACTGAAGTACTCCCTGTGTTAACTGGTACTGTATCTCATTTGATGTCAAAATATTACATTTTTAAAAATTACATTTTAACTATGAAACCCTGATCCTAAAAATAGAAACACTTCCAAAGTGTCAACTCACTAAACATCACAGATAAACGGAGAGGCTGGATTGACAAATACAGTGTAAGACTTCTGATTTCTGTTAGTTTTTGTAAACTTTCCAGAACATATTGGAATTCCAGTATATTGCGGCTCTAGAAAGTCACAACCTAATTATTAACCAATAAATAGGAACTGAATTTACTGTTTTAGGCTTCCTTTCAGACCCAAAACAATGCTTTCTTTTTAATAGGGTCTTGACAGCTATGCAAACAATGAGGGTTTTGACTTGTCTGAAATTCAGAACTGTGTGAATCAATAATGCATAGATATATATATATATTTAAAAGGAGTAACGGGAAGAATTTTAGAGCAGACAGACCAAGATACCAGATGTAGTCAGTTCGAACAGAACATTAAAGAAAGAACACCACCAGCAGCATGATCTGCCATCAGTTAACAGGCAGTGGTGGTCGAAACAGCTAGCAATGAATACAATTTACCCTTCACTTCACAGTTCAAGTGACCACAACTGACAGGTTGTCCACTTGGATACATCCAGCTACAAGGCAAATTTACACACAAACCAGAGACCTGCAGCAATTACAACCGGACCGAGCCCATCCCAATTATATCTAATTCATTCAGAGTCAAGCAGCATTTGTTCACTATTTCTCTCTCAGATACACAGGAATGTATCAGAGACCACCAAAAACCTAGCATGGCGTGGTCTACAGTGTGTTTAAAAAGATGAAGTGGCAGGCCTAAAATCCTACAGCAGACAAATAGCATCTGAAAGTTATGTCCTTAAAAAAAAACAACAACTCAAAACGAAATCCAACTACAATCCGTCACAGGATCTGAGTAATGCATTTGGCCCTTCAGTTGATCTACTGTTTGCCAAAGCTTCATATTCATAACAACATGAATCAAAGACTGCCAATCATCCCAAACAAAAGCGATGTACTGTGCAGAGCAGGAGAGTAAAACTAAACAAAAAACTGGACAAGCAGTGCAATAGTGGTTTTATGTGTATGTGCATAATTTCAGGACATTTCTGCTCTCTCTCTCTCTATATCTATATCTATATATAAGAAAAGTGGGGAAAATAACTTAATTCATAGCAAGTGGGTTACAGCAGGGGTGGTCTAATTTGCATGAAAACTCTTTTGGACACTTTTTAACCTTTTGCACACTATCAGTGAGCCGAGTGAACAGCGGGCATATCCTGTGAGGATTAGGTTCATGTTAAGTGGGTGTCCTGGAGCCTTGGAAAGTCTCCAGGCTGTGATTTCTTCTGTTAGACACTGGAATGAGATACAGCTTCCACTGACCAGAGGCGACAGCAAAAATAACCTCTTTTTGATGGCAAGCACCCGAAACCCTTCATCACGTGCACACTCCCCCACACATACACGCTTTACCCACAGCCGTTGGCTATTTGGACAGTGGGGCGGTAGGTCCAGAATCTTATTACCTAAGAGGAGGGCTGAGCAGCTGGCAGCCTCTTGAATTCATGAAATCTCAATATCTGTTGTTTGTATAGTCTGTGACACAGGGCAGCAATGAGTTTGGTCAGCTGTAGTTGACTATATGACAATATTCTTCTAATATTCCACTACACGAAAAAGAAGGTAATATATGCATACATATCTTTACTTATTTCTGTCATTTCTGTATATGGTGTAGCACATGAGAATCTTTACTTAGTTTTGTAATTACACTCCCTAGCAGCACATGTCTTGTCACAGTTCTGCGTTTAAAACAGCAGACAGTATAGTTTAACGAGAACTGGTTCGTAAAGGACCAGTTTAAAGGTTGGTGAATTCATTCAGAATTAGAAATAATCTGCAAGTGATATAAGCCATATTTCTGTATTCAGTAAATGTAAAAAAAGGTAAATGATCACATTTAAACACCAAATAGAGCCAATGTAAATTTAACTGCTTATGACTGTGATCCATGCAGTAGACGTGACAGAGCCGCCGCAGGATTTATATGCTGCTTAGACCAACGTGGGACAGATCATCCGTGTTTGCTTTGTACTCCCAGGTGATGTCCAGGATTCATCAGAGGCATCACAAGTGGAAGGTAAAGTCTTTATTCCTGCCTGGCGGATAATGTCCAAGTCTCACTGCCATACAAGTAACTAATAAGTACTTATATTGGCATTAAATTGCATATCCATGTATCAGCATACATCCCTATCCTACTGAGGAAAATAGGCTCTCTGCATATAGGTCAGGGTAGTCAAGACATCTGAACTACTACTTCTTTGTATTTGTTTTAGTATTTACGTTTAATCCCAAAGATGCATTTTAGAACAATAATCTGTTACATTGAATTAGAAATAAATACGATGCCAATACATTTATGGATTTCTTTGTAGCACATTACATGTGACATTCAAACCACTGTAAGTCAGTAAAATAATTTTCCCAGGGTCTCATAGATGTCTTTTTAATTAAGGAACTCCACTGACCCATTAAGGCTATAAAGCCAAGGTTATAGATACAAACCCTGATCTGCCTTTTACATTCCGGTTTAGCTGAATTTTGCAAATGGTCAATAACAGCTGTTCTAATCAAGACTATATTTTAATGACTTCTCTTTATTTTTTAAGTAGGAAAGTGTCAAAAGTATGGAAATATTTTCTTTGCCACCATATTCTTACTTGCTAATTAGCTGAACCTGTCAAGGAAGTTTCCAGCTCAGTTTCAATGACTTAAAAAAGTAAAATAAAAATAAAAATAAATCTAATGCAAACCCCATACTGAGGAGGGAAGATTACTTTTCAGTGGGATCATTTTTTGGCCAACATTTACAGCAGAAATGTCCATCACCTAGCATGTGCATTTATCTGACAAGAGTGTTCTCAATAGATCACAGTGCAATTCAAACACTAAGTTTTCTAAGGACACGCAGAGTCTATCTGATAGCTATTGGTTGGCACAGCAGAAAAGATAAGGTTGAGTCTATCATTCATAGATCCTCCTGGGATGTAAAAGAAATCACTAAATTAAGTAGATGTACCAAGACAGAATGTAGCTAAATGAAAATGTCAAAAATAAAAATAGTTATAGAAAACATCATCATAAAATCTCTTCTGTAATGTACTGAACATCAAACATTGATGGCATTTTCTCTGAGTAGAACAGAATGACATTTTCCTTTAAGGCTGACATGACATGAATAGTTTTGTGTTGTAGCTAACTGATGATTCATTTTTAGTCCCAAATCCTCGCTGCTAGCAAAAAGATAGTGACAAGAAAGTTCTGAGGTTACTTCGTCTTCAAAGATGAAATTCTCCACATGCAGTGCAAAACATGTTTGTCACATAGCTTAGAGTCAGGATCTATCTGCTGAATCGATGAGGCCACCAGACATGTCCAACAAGTAGATCAACATGCATCGTTCTGGGTGATCCACGTGTCTAAAGAGGTTGTGATATCCACTACATATCAAAAGTGACAACTATACCCCATATCTAAATTATTCCTTTATTTCACTTTGACCTCATTTGCAATAAATAAATAAAACAAAACATAGAAAAAAAATCTGACCTGCTTTTGTAAATAGCTACTGTTGAGTGCAAAAGGTTCATATTGGTTATAATACTGACTGACCCCATTAATCTGAAATGCAGCACATCATTTGAGTCGGCTTTTAATTATTCAGACTCCAGTCCCGGCTGAGGTCTAGTTGCTACTTGGCCGGAAACAGCTCTGTTGCAAAATAGGCTTAAATCTCTACTGGCTAGCGTGATGGATGGCACAGTCTTCGCTCACTGCGTTGCTTGAAAATGAGACACCAAGGCTTTAATTCTGTGAAGTGAAGAGAAAATTATTCTGAAAGATGTGCGACATGAAGTGCTGCATGGTGTTTTTAAAGCCAGCTATGCACCAGCTTGAGTTCATTTCGGTTTTCAAAAACAGTAAATGAGAGCATGTGAGTGGGTGACGGAGTGGATATGATCACAGTATTGCCATGCCACAACTGAAACAAATTAACACCCTTATATCTTTTTCTGCTGTGACCCTTCAGCTTTACTTATATCTACTAATGTGTGTTTTTGTGATGTAATTTTAACTTTCATTGCTTAAGCATTACAAGACTAAGTTTTCAAAATCCCAGGAAAAAATATTGTTATTGAAATTCTTATGATTTCAGCCATGATATAATCAGTCCCTAAACAGCCACAATCTGGAGGTATTATATTATCCACACTTCCAAGCCTCCTTGCAATTAGATCCATAAATTTGGACTTTGCTAAACTTATCCACCAAACTACTCATTTTGTCCTTGTTGCGCTGACCTTCACTGAACAAAATGCCTTTCGGCAGTTGCAGGCAAGATTCTCACAATAATTTAATACTGGAAAATTCATTGTGGGCACAAACGTGAACTACGTGTAGAAAGATAAAATATAAAACATCTCCTTTATGTCCCACAAAAAGGCAAAAATACATACATAAATGAATAAATAAATCACGTTTTCATATGTACAGCTTCCTGTGTATGCCTAATCTACAAAGCAACACTGAGTGGAAATTTATAGGGAATGGACAAAATGGGCATCAGTACCCAGATGACTGGAGAAATTACGTAAATGTGCCAAATTTGACAAACACCCAGTGCATCCAGCATTGCACTTGGATATATACGTGAGATCATTTATTTTACATTTCATTTTGACTTTTCTCCAGAATAACTGATTTAATCATCATACTGCTTCCCAAGAAGTCTGAGCTACCTGCATGAAAATTAAATGAGAGCCAATAAAATATAATGAAGAGTATGGGACTGTTGATGCCATCCTAATTTAAGGCAGCAATTAAGGTCTAATAATGTTTGTTGTATGGGAAGGCTAAAGACCTGATTAAAAAAATAAGGTACATTTATTATAGATGCTAGTGTGCATTATACATGTCCTCATTTACTGTATTAATTTTTAAAATATTGCTACACTGGTGGCTTATCAAAAAGCACATATTATTATGTATGATGTATGGTGTTACTGGCATCTATAACACAGAAGTGAGCATGAGAGAGGGCCTGTATTATCTGTTGACCATTCCCACTCATGATCCTGATTATATATAATAATAAGAGACAACCATCAATATTCCAGAACTAACTCTCCTTGGCAGGGTAAACACCATAATTTTTGAAACATATGATGGTAATAACTGCACACATGAAATTACACTGCTGGATAATGCTATCTAGCCAGGTACAAAAACAGTCCCTGAAAGCTGGGAAGTACTCTCTCACCACTTCCAAGAACATTAAATACAGAGAGGGTGGAAAAAAAAAAAAGAGCTCCAAAATAACAAAGAACATGTCTGCTGTTTGGAAACGTCTCAGTTTTAAAAATTAAGACTTGTTTGGTTCATTTCTGGTCACACTGCTTCTGTGGTGGACTTTCACTATAGGCTCAGACTCCACCCACCCACACCCACCCACACACCAACAAGGAAACAGGTGATGCAAAGATAACATTTTTCTCAAAGCAAACATTTTATGAATTTGGATTTGCACTGATTACTAACTACTACTACTTGCACCTTACATAAGGATCACACCAGCATAATTGCATGTTTTTCTAATTGCCAACAAATTCAATTTAAAAAAAAAACCAAAACCAACAACATAGCAGTCAATATATCAGTGCCTGTGTAACTAAGCACCAAGACAATATCGTTCATACTGGGCATGTAAATCATTAAAACAGACCACAAAGGTACAGTTTAATAATGAGAAAGGGGTTTTATTTTTCTTTCCGAGGCAAAACAGCTGGGTGCTGTATTCAAACAAGATAAGTAATGCATCTGCAGGGGGCAATTTTCAGCTGTGGAGAAACATGTTTTTTGTGATAGTATGCTTTTATGCCAGCAAGCAGCTTGCTGCATGTGACTTTCATGACAAATAGATAAATACAGCTGCAGTGATTGCGTTCAGTGCATTAAAAACCATTGTTGTGTGGTACAAGTTTCTGTGTGTTTCAAGTGTCTGGACAATAACAGTTTTATGATATCACAAACTGCGCAGTACGTGTTTTTCAGTATAGGAACAGGTTAATATTTTTAACTGACAATGTTCTGACTGTTTACTAACAGTTATTTGCTTTACCAATAACAAGATAATATTTTTCTCATTAGTTATTAATCTTTGGCTCACTTCCACAGCGTGTCTTTTGTCCTTAACCCCAGCTGGTTGGGGTAGATGGCTGTCCCTCCCTGAGCCTGGTCTTTAACAGGGCTGTGGGGAATCATTATCCTTCAAGCTTGAGTCCTCTGCTAGAGATCTGAGGGCTTGAGGGTCCTGCACAGTGTCTTTGCTGTGCCTAGGACTGCTTTCCTATGGACACAGATCTTGGATGTCATTGCTGGGTTCTGCTGGAGCCACTCATTCAGTTTGGAGTGCTCAGATTACTACTGTTCCCTTCACTTTCCACATCTTCTCAAGCTCCTCTCTCAGCCCTTGCCATTTCTCAAACTTCTCATGTTCCACGAGAAGTTTGAGTGATAGCGAGTGATCACAACATCAGGAAGAAGGAACAGCTGTGGGAGATGGCCACCCCTCCCTGAGCCTGGTTCTGCTGGAGGTTTCTTTCTGTTAAAAGAAAGTTTTCCTTCTCACTGCTGCCAAAGTGCTTGCTCAAAGGAGGCCGTATGATTATTGGAGTTATCCGTTTTCTTTGTATTATTGTAGGGTCTTTAACTTACAAAATAAAGCACGTTGAGGTAACTGTTGTGATTTGGTACAAATTGAGTTGAGTTCAGTTGAGTTGAATGCTCAAACATCCTGGGGGCGTATTTTATTTTGACCTCTGAACTTCTAGGCCATATTTGACCTGTATACTATGCTAGCCACGTGGTTATGGTGTTACATGTGTGCCCTGCTTGCTAGCATCTTGCACCCTGCCGTTATGTGCTGGATTGTCTCAGGGGCATCTTTGCACAGCCAGCACATGTCATCTTGCCTGGTGTGGTAGAGTCCAGCCTCTGTTGATCTTGTGTTCAGAGTAGGGAGGAGGCTGAGGATTAGCGAGTGTTATTGGGTCTTCTTCCTTCCACTTACCATACAGCTCAGCTCAGGATGATGCATTTGGGGTGAAACCCTCCATGCATGGTAAGGAGCATTTCTTGCCTTGATGTCCGTGGCTTCTATCGTCTCCTTTGGTCAGCTTATTATCTCAGCAGGGTATCTGATGACTGGCAGGGCATAAGTATTGCCGGATCTTGTTATTCCCATTCAGCTGATTAATCAGGATTTGCCTGAACCTCTGCAGGTATTGGGTGGTTGCGGCTTTCCTAGTAGTCTCTTCATGGTTAAAATGGGGGAAATTTGCTCATGTTTACATGAGCCAGTTAAAGATGCCATTAGTAATGGAGGAATCACTAACCCCCATATGAAGTGCATAACAGTAATCAAGTGGTGAGAAAGATATGTAAGATCTTAAGGTTTCCACTTTAACCAGGTGATAAAGGTCATCTAATGGACTTTATCTCATTAAGACACTTAAGCAACAGTCTAACAGAGAACGCAGCATTCTTTTTAAGAGGGACATAATCTGACTATAACGTCTACATAACACTGGAATGAAATTCTGTGCTTCCTAAGTATGGAGCCAAGTGGGAGCAAATGGCAAGAGACGAGTATGGGAATCAAAACTGAGCCATTTAGGCCTCCACATGAGAGCGAACCAGATGAGGATATATAGTCGCCGAGGCTGACATGGAAATTTTGATCTGCCAAGCAAGATCTAAACCACTCCAGGGCTATGTCCTTTATGCTCACCCATGGTTCCAAACGAGAAAGTAAAATTTGTTGATCCTGTGTCAAATGCAGCAGTTAAATCTAAAAAGAAGAACACCAGTGTCACTGGAGTCAGCAGCTAATTAAAAGAGCTGATTCAGTGGTGTGTAAGAACTTGAAACAGGATTCGAAAACTTATGATATGCTCTTCCAGAAAGGTAACTAACTGATTATAAACTACTGAAGGATTTTAGAGAGAAATGGTTGTTTGGAGATAGGCCTGTAGTTAGCTAGAGCTGTGGGATCTTGAGCATGTTTTTATTAGAGGTTGCACTACTGCATGTTTAAATTTTTGGGGACCACACATGAGGATAGACTATTATTAACAACTGCAAGAACAGAGTATAAACCTCTTGAAATATTCAGTGAGTGACCGAATCGATTGGAGAACCAGCAAGTTAAAAATGACCAACAATCTCCTGTTAAGAGAAGAAAGTCCCAAGTTCAAACAGTAGAGCAGGGAACAGAGACTGAGGGGACATAAAGAAAAGGCAAGATCTGAGCCCTAGTGAAAGGGACTTTCACAAACAGCAGAAGAGGGCTCAATGCAGACAGCCTGTAGGTCAAAAATCTTTAAGAAAACACGAGCTTTGTGACAGAATAATATCAAAAATTATTTATTTTGGCATCTTTCGCAACTTTCCAAAAATGATGCAGTCCTTTAATGTTTGAAATAACACTTGCAGCTTTTCCTTTTGTCTCTTATGCTATGTCACTCGAGGCTGACGCCACAAGTCCTGTCAGTCATGCCTGCCTGTCCGTGTCATTAGTTTTAGGCCGCCTGGCTTTTAATGGAACCACAGTGTCTACGACAGTTTGGCAAATTGAGATTGAGACAAGAATGGCACAGATCTGACTGAAAATGTCAGAACTGAACAGCAGTGGAAGAGTTAATAATACAATAGTGCATAGCAACAGTGCGAGGTTTAGCTTTGGCATAGGCAAGAGCAACCTCAAACAATACAGGCACATGATCAGAAAAAGAAACCAGAAACCAGGCCTGGAAGTAACCAAACCGTCAATGACTAGCTAGTACTTGGCCATTTTACGAGGCTTTATCTGTAGCAACACATCTGGCTCAAGATCCATTATATTTCAAAGGTTAATACCCATAAAAGAACAAATATAACCTTGAGCAACATTTGGATTAAAACCTATTACGTGATCATTTGTGTAAGTTTGATTAAATTCTGACCAATAATGCAGGACAAATAGTGAAACGTCCTTCAGCTGGATGTGCTAAAAAACTGTCATGCAAGATAATCGGCCAGCTGCTGGTCTATTTGGATCAGTGACATTGTTTCCACCAATAACATAAATGACTTCACCTGCAGTACTGTCACTACATAAAGCAGTCAACCGCATGGGTAGGTAAATTTTTTACATATTTGTATCACCATCTATTATGCTATGCAAATAATATGTGAAGACAATAAACTAATCGTCTACAATTAGACATTAAAAATATTAACTGTAGGTTTGTTATCCTCAGACTGAGTACGAAAGAACAGTTCAAACAACAGATTCAAAAACACACACCCGCACAAATTGCAAAATCCATTCCTGAGACAGGTTTTAGTGAATTCTTATGGATGAAGCAAGGAAGAATATCAAGACAGTGCACAAACCAAGACAGCTCCACTATAAAATGATACCATTACATCATCACAATCCTGTACAAAAACATTGTCAACTTAGGTCTTAAAAATGTCATTCCAACTTCAATCAAATCCTCTATTGATGTAGACTAAAAAAATATTTCTACAGTTCAAAAGAAAATGTTTTGAAAATCCATTTATATCATCCACTGTATATATTTTATATATTCTTTATTGACTTAAAGCCCCTGGGGCATGGTGCCATTTTAATCTGTGTGCAGCTTTGTAAAAGAAGTGAATTAAAGTATACAGTGTTTGAAGGCAAAATAGAAGTACAGAAACAAAGCAGATAAATAATAAACACAAAGAAACAAAAGGTTTTTAAAAAAATGTCTGCAAGCAAAGATCTGACAAATCCTCATTGCTTGCAATGAATAGCACAAGTGCGAATAGGAAAAAAACTAACCGAGCACATCTTAAGCTGCATAGTTCCAATTTAACTTCCCCTAGCCCAGGGGTGTCCAACTCCAGGCCTCGAGGGCCGGTGTCCTGCAGGTTTTAGATGTGTCCTTGATCCTCCACAGCTGATTTAAATGGTTAAACGACCTCCCCAACATGTCTTGAAGTTCTCCAGAGGCCTGCTAATGAACTAATCCTTTGATTCAGGCGTGTTGACCCAGGGTGTTATCTAAAACCTGCAGGACGCTGGCCCTCGAGGCCTGGAGTTGGAGACCCCTGCCCTAGCCTAAATGGAAAGTATTGTCTGTGGTTATGTGAGGCATAAAAATTGAAAGAAAAACGTACAGTTACTAAAAAGAAATGTGTAAACCACTACATTACTGAGCAAGTTTTTTCAGCCATTCTGTTACAGAATTGCTGCTGTGTTCGGTATCATTGTCCTGCTGCATGACCCATTCAGACAGATGGCCTCACATTTCATATACAGATGAGTTGATGGTTGACTTCATGACTGCAAGGTCTCCAGGTCCCGTGGCTGCAAAACAAGCTCACCACCATGCTTGATTGTTGGTATGAGGCGTTTGTGCTGATATGCTGTTTAGTTTTCACCAAACGTGTTGGTCTGTATTATGACCAAACATCTCCACTTTGGTCTTGTCTGTCCAGAGGACATTGTTCCAGAGCTCTTGTGGTTTCTTGGGATGCTACTTTACATGCCTAAGTTGTGCGGTCAAGTGGGTTTCTCTTGACACCCATTCCAAATATGTCATATTTGTCTTTTACAATTATACTATCATGAGCTAAGAATTTAGCATGCTAACTGAGGTTTGTGGGTTCTGAACTGTCTTTTGGGTTTGCTTGTTTTTTTTCTAATTTCTCTAATGACAGGAGGGTCTGGTCTTGGGGTAAATTTGGTGAGACATCCACTCCTGCGAAGACTGTGCCATTGTGTTAACAGGCCTGAATGCCCCAAAGCATCAAACAGTCAAAACCTCTGCTTTTATAGAGACAGCCATGCGTACTTATAATAAAATCAATCAAATGAATCTTGTTTGCTTTACATAGCTTCTAGTTACTTCTTCCATAGGGAATATAAAGGGTGAGAGTGTACTTTGTATTTTTACAGGACTGCACAGAGTTCTGTAACAACTTTTTTCATGACTGTACATTCACCAGCACTTGGATACCTGCTTGGTCTGATGATTCTTGATTTCTGCTGTGACATTCTGATGACACTGTCAAAATTTTTTGTAAACAACATGACAGCATGGATCCATACTGGCTGGTATCAATGACTCAGGCAGCTGCTGGTAGAATAATGGTGTGGGGAATGTTTTTTTTTTGGACACACTTTAGCAGCAACTGAGCATTGTTTAAATGCTACAGCCTGCCTGAGTACTGCTGCTAATATGTCCATCACTTTATGACTACAATGTACCCATCATCTGATGGTTGCTACTGTACCAGCAGGAAAACGTACTGAAATGATTTCTGAGGAAGGGGATTAACTGTCAAAAGGCTCTTAAATACAAACAGGATTTTAATGATTTTTAATAATCGTGCTCTGTTTTGATTGCTTTCCTACTCTTGGACTAGCCCATTTTCTCTTCAGTTTGATCACTTTTAAAATTCCTCGCTTGTAACAATACCATGTTGAGGATGAATATAACAAGATGTACATATTTCATGACTGCTTTCTTTCTTTGCTGTATTTTGAAATAAAATCTCATCGTGTGTTGATTTCTCATCTTAAATCCACTCATCACCAAGCTAGAAAAATTAGTTTAGGTTGTAGATTAACTTCATGGGGTCAGCTTTTACCAACATTAGCTAATCTCCCAGCAATTGGCTCGGTTTTAACAGTTTAATCTGACTCCAGCAATCACATTAAACTCATGCTTCTCAACCACATTCGGAGGGTGATTAGCTCTTAACAGCAGCTTTATGTGTCAGCATTGCTCCTCACTGTAGAAAATGAACAGAAAGGAGCAGAAATAAATAGAACTCCTGCTGTGACAATACCATTTCAGAGACAGAATGACTGCAGGTAAATGGTATATTAATAGGGCAGTATTATGCACAGGGGACTTCTGCTGCAGTGAGAATTTAGGCATGGTAGCCTGCTATGTGTGAAAGGCTACAGCAGAAACATTGAATTGGTTGAAGGTTGCAGTGCAAAATTCAATCATTAGGATTGCCTTTAATGAATCTAATGAGGGACTGTTAAATGGGTCAATGATGACCGGGAATGAGCTGTTATCATAGCTGGTCTGCTCATTGAGAATGCAGTAATAGTTGATCTTCAAAACTTTAACAACTTCCAACATCTTGTTTCTTTTAAAGGAAAATTTTTAGATTTTGAGACTGATACAATACAGTTGGCACTTATTCAGTACTCAGTACTTATTGAACACACGTTACAATGGGCTGTTTAGAGTGGAGCATGCAAATGTTACTGTTAAGTGTTCTTGATGCCACTAGAGTTTAGAGAACCTTTGAGTTAAATTTGTTACAAATCAATTGTGCATTACACAAATGAGATTAGTATTGCAGCAGAGGTCAGCCTAGTTGGCTGAAAATGTTTGGTTTTTTTTGGGGGGGGGGGTTGTTTTTTGCCCTTTTCACTGCCTTAAGGCACTGTAAAACCTACACAGGTTTTTATCTTCTTTGTTAAGAACATTGAATTTGTTCTATAAAATAAAATTGTATTTACCCTTACCTTTTAAATAATAAATGTATGCATATACACACACACATATACATAGATATATCAGCTGTGTGTGTGTGCCTAACTAAAGAGAAACAACAGCCCATAATCACTTTAAGAACTGAAGGTCAGTGAGTCCAGGAAATTGCTAAAACTTCCACCTGCCGTGTCTTTGTGTGATACAGAAAAGGTGAACGGGTGGTCTCTACATGCATGGTTCCCACTGCGAAGCATGGAGGAGGAGGTGTGATGGTGTGGGAGTGCTTTGCTGGTGACATTGTTGGGGTATTTATTCATAACTGAAGGCACACTGAACCAGCATGGCTACCACAGCATCCTGGAGTGACATGCAAAAAAAAGTGGCATTGTGCCATCCCTAGTATATAGTGATGCTTGAAGCTCACTTTTCTGTGTGAAAGGAAACTAAATCACAGGGCAAAGCTACCAGCTTATAAACCCAGTAACTGATTTGGACCAGAGTAAACAAACTATATGTGTGAAAACGCCCTTGATGTCTGTGACATTAATGGGGAAAAAATAATATGACAGACCAGCAAAACTGAACTAAGAGCACAATCAACTGCATAGAAAATACATACAGCCTTCACAAAATGACTACTGGTAATATTACGACACTGTACATTAGGTTTATTCAGATATGACGGTACATGCCCTACAGGGGTGAATTCCATTATGTTTCCAAAGGAAGCTGGAAAAAAGGCACGTTGGCCACCATCTTGGATCTGCTCTGCTTCTGACACAGTTTGGAAACCGAGGAGACTGCCTGCTGTAGTTTTCAAAATGTTATTGTATGATATAGATTTTAGCTGCTCAGCAGTTTGTGGACGCATTTGTGATATTTTTGTTTCCTACTGAACAAAACATTTTCAGTGACAGGTGTGGATTGCAGTGAGGTCAACTGAACATCCAGACTCAGAGGCTTTCATTTTAATTTGTGAAAAATGCTCAGTGGGATTGTTTTGGGGCAACACCATCAAATTCAAGTTGCATGGTAGCTTCATATTCAGTGGTATGCTCCAATGTGTGTGCATGATGGTGCATTATTGAAAGCTCACTGTAGAACATCTGAGTGCTATACAAAGGCAGTTTTTTTACACTACTTACATAAATGGAGCTTTAGGCAAATGGTTGTGACTTAATAATAATAATAATAATAATAATAATAATAATAATATTATATATTTGATCTTAAGACATAAAATGTAGAACCAAGACTACTCCAGAGTTGAAAAAAAAGAACAACAAAAGAAAACAAGTTCTTTTAATCACAGCTGTATGCAAATTGTTCTGTTTTTCTGTCAGTGTTAAATAAATATGTAAATCAGTCTCACTGTATTTAAAGTATGTAAATGCTTCCTGTCCTTACAGCTTTAAAGGTCTGAGCTAAAGTGAAAAACAGATTTTCCTCTTCCAACATTTATGAGCTCTTTTGTTAATTATAACCTTAGCTTTGAACTTGACCTCTTACATAATCTTACTGCACTCACGTTAACAGTCTGAATAAAGACATTTGTGAGAGCTTGTGGCAAAATTGTGATATCCTAACATAGCAAATTAATTCAGCTAACTGACAAGTGGAGGGGGAAAACAAAACATATCTTCTAAAAACCAGAAAGTCTAAAAAGTGAATTTTTTGACTAGCCCAGTGGGTAAAAACACAATTAGTGGATGCAATTTAATATGAAACTGGCAAGGGACATATTAAACCAACAATAAGAAGTTGGTTGAGGTTCTCACTGCCCACAAAAGGCACTTCTAAAGGAAGGTAGAGTGTGCTAGCGAGTGGGCACTGGATTTGAAATCTGAAACATAACTGATTAGGCAGTGCAAAGTGAAGAGAGCAGTAGGAGAGGTGGGATAGGAAGAAGAAAGTTTCCGAGTAAATATCAGCACCTCGTCTTTCTCTATTAACTGCTTGCAAGCTTCCCAGCAACTGTTAATTCATCTACAACCAAAGGACAGATGCCACCAGTACCGAGTCTGGTGTAGGGAAGCCAGGACTACACTAGTGGTCGCAGTGTATTCCTACTAGAGACGAGCTGGTGCTTGTAGAACTGAACCACACACATACACACCAAAAAAACTAGGGATGCACCGATACCGATATCTGGTATCGGCCTCGATACCACATTTTATAAAGTACTCGTTAAAATTCCCCCGATACCGGGGACCGATACCACGGTCTGAGACCTGTCTATGTTTGAGC
>VOQK01029213.1:0-13592 GCA_015052645.1 Benitochromis conjunctus | reverse complement strand
GTTTTGCCTCCCCTTTGTCTCGATATATCAGATTAGTCCCCAACTGTGTTCCCACCTGTTCCATCCTCTCGTTATCCTGCTTGTGTATTTAAGTCCTCAGTCTCCCTCTGTTTGTTGTAGCTTTCTCTGCGTTAGCTGTGGGCCCTTCTCTCGTCATGTCTTTCTGCTTTCATCAGGTCAGGTCAGGTCAGTTCTTTTGTTTCCCAGTTTATTTTTGCCTGCAAATAAAAGCTGCTGCTTTAAGGTCTCTGTCTGAGTGTCCTGCTTTGGGGTCCAACCCCTGCCTGCCACACAGCTTAACAAGTCTCAGTTTCAAGTGTGAAAAGAAGACTTCGAGCTGCAGGTTTGACAAGACGAGTTGCAGCAAGAAAGCTAAGATGTCAGAATAAGACAAAGAGGCTTGCCTGGGCCATGAAACATCGCCATTGGACTACTGAAGACTGGAAGAAGGTATTATGGACTGATGAATCAAAATGTGAAATCTTCGGTTCATCACACAGGATATTTGTACGCCTTTGAGTAGGCGAAAGAAAGGTTTCCCAGTGTGTGGCATCAACTGTCAAACATGGAGGAGGAAGTATGATGGTCTGGGGCTGTTTTGCTGGATCCAGGGTCGGTGACTTGTACAGAGTGAACAGCACCCTGAACCAAAACGGCTACCACAGCATTCTGCAGCGCCAAGCAATACCCTCTGGTATACGCCTAGTTGGTCAGGGGTTCATCCTACAGCAAGATAATGACCCAAAACATAAGTCTAAGCCAGAACTACCTCAGGAAAAAAGAACAAGATGGTAAGCTTGAAAACATGGAGTGACCAGCACAGTCTCCAGACTTAAACCCCATCGAGCTGCTTTGAGCTGAACTCAACAGAAGAGTGAAAGCAAAGGAACCTGCAAGTGCCACACAGTTATGGGAACTTCTGCAACAGATATGGGAAAAACTTTCTGAAGAATATTTGATTTCTATTGTAGAAAGAATGCCACGGCTGTGTTCAGCTGTTACATCTGCCAAAGGTGGCTGCTTTGATGAGTCAAAAGTTTAGAATACATTTGGTCTGTAAATTGATTCCATAACGCCAATTGCTTATTTGTACTATGCTGTCATTTCAGACTCCAATAACATTTTAAACGGGATAAGTTTCAATTAAATAATGGAAAAAAATTGGGGTGTTCTAAAACTTTTGACTGATCGTGTATGTATCTCACATTTGCAGTTTTATTTCAGTGTTTTCTTGCTTTTTAAATAACTAGAGCCAAATGTAGAAAAACCACTGGGAAATATTTATTCAATCCTAAATAATGTGGGGTGATTAGCCAACTCTGATGTACTCACAAGCATAGACGAAGTGTGGTAGTCAACAACCAGATATGCTTGAGATTAATTTCCTTTTTTATCCATTTTTGAACTGAAATGTCGTCATTCTACATTATGCCTTTGGACCACTTTTCTAAGGGTTGTTGTCATACTATAAAGTGCGTGTGTGTGCGTGTGTGTGCTCGTTTGGTCTTCTCATGTAGGAGGAACAAGGGAACAATCTTGATGAAAACTTTGCAGAAATAAAATTAAATATCTAAATCCCATATATAAATATTTTATAGGAATCCCACAATCATATAGATTTGTATATTTGACAGGTATCAATATAAGCATATACATGTTTGCATGTTTCATACCCCTTTCAGGACCATTCACTCACTGAGGGCAGTCAACTTCATGATGATGTCAGTGAGGAAGAGTGGAACCCAGAAACATTTATGAGGGACAGTTTGGAGGTCATGGGCCAGTTCAGGGTAAGCCTCATGTGATGTGTGTGTATGGAAAGGACAAAATGTGTTCATGTGTGTTGGTGTATGTCTGTTGGAACATAGAAAGGACTACAAAGGGGTTCATGAGGTACCAGGATTCAGTGGTACACACACACAGATGAGACATGTGAGGGGTCACTTTTCTATTAAACCCGTTGCACAACTATACTATTGCACAACCTTGTTGGCTGCATAATGATCATATAGATTTTCCTTAATTAAGCTGACTTTAGTCAGCATTTTGAGTGGATTCACATGTAACACAGTTCAAAGTGCAGAAAATTCAGACTTAAATGCAGCATTTGAACAGCATCTTTACTGAATACTGACCACTTAAGCATCCCACAGTCAAAAGGTCAAAAGTCAGCTTTAGTGGGACAGCTATACGACATTTTAAAAAAGCAAGACATGCTAGAACACAATTATGGAACAGGTTTTTCCCCCAGATAAATCACCAGTGCTCAATGAGCATGTACATTTATTTCTGAAATAACATATGATGCTTTTGGTTCCCTAAAATGACATCTGAGTTTCCCCCTGTGTAGTTGCACTGTATAAAATGAGGAACAAATACAGGCAACAGTGATGGATGACTTCTTCTGTGAGCAAGACTTTCCTAAAAGGGTTAGTCTCAGCTTGTACTGTTTTAGAGCTGCCTTGTGACCACCTTTAGTTGGCTCTGTTTCCAAGAGACACCTGATTAATTCCTTGAAAGACACGTGGTTGAATGTGAATGAGGGTGGCAGTGCAAACAAGGACACAGATATTATTATTTATTACTGTTTCTTAATTACTTCTTATGTGAATACAATTTATTATGATAGTAATTGTAGGTCTGTCATCCAGGGTTATTAATGTGCACCACATTAATTATGCCTAATTATGCCACCAAACAGTAACAGTACTTTAAAGGTTGAACGGAAATTGCAGAAATATAAAAAGTGTACCATCAGAAGTTAATTAATTATAAGTGTAATTGTTTCATCAAGCAAACAGGTTAATTCCATTAACTTATTGTATATATTATGAATTGCTCTGTAAATCGCTACCTTATCGTGGTGGAGGGGCTTGTGTGTCCCAGGGATCCCAGGGGCTTTGTTGTCTGGGGGGGTGCCCCCCTATTAATTAAAAATATTAATTAAAAATGAATATTTATAAATTATAAAAAATATAACTAAAAATTCTGTCACCTTGTTAACATTCGCACCTACAAGTTGACGTTACAAAAAAACATCAACTTTTTTTTGTTGCCATGCCCCCTGGACCAGTTTGCCAGGGGGCATGGCGAACTGGTCCAGACAAAGAGTGATTCAAATGACAGTTCACCCTGCCTGGGATAGGTTTACTGGGGCCCCTGCCCTGGAGTCAGGCCTGGGGAGGGTGCCCAAGGGCGAGCGTCTAGTGGCCAGGCTTTAGTCCATGGGGCCCACCCGTGCACGGCCTGAAAAAGGGACAAGGATCCATCCTCCTGCAGGCCGCAGGAGGCGCCGTAGGGGTCAGGTGCAATGTGTGTTGGGAGGTGACCAGGAGCGGAGGTCCTTGCGGATCGATCCCTGACTGCCAAAACTAGCGGTTGTGGTGAGGCCATCAGGAAGGTGGTCAGAGTAGAGTCCCTGCTCCTCCATATCAAAAGGAGCCAGTTGAGGTGGAAGGCTGCAAGAGTGCCTGGAGGAGGTGACCGGGTAGGAGGAGGTCTGGGCTTCTCTGCTTGGGCTGCTGCCCCGACGACCCGGGCCCAGATAAGCAAAGAAGATGGATGGATGGATGTATATTCAACATACTATATTATAATTTTGCCTTTACTTTAACAAGAAATGGGGCATATAGGTATAACACCAACACATTGCATTTCTCTGCAACACAGCAATATGTCAATTTCACCTTTATTGTTATTCCTTTGATCTACTGGCCCTTTTTGGAGAACTTACGATAATAGGTGAGCGTGGCTTGGTTTGTGCTCTGACATTCACTGTCGACTATGGGGTCTTATATAAAAGGCTGTGTGCCTTTCCACATTCTGTCCAATCAGCTGGATTTAGCTCAGGTGCACACTAATCGATCGATCTGACAGATGACCAGGCGAAACAGAATGCATAACTTTGTATTTCAAGCAAACCTTTTTTATTCATTTCGTCCATGTGGGCTTGTTGTGTGTACAATTTTGAGGTGAAAAAAATGAATTTGATCCATTTTGAAAAAAGGCTGTAACATGACATGTGGAAGAAGTGCTGGGAATACTTTCTGGATGGACGCATATTTTTAACTGGCATTTTTGTAGGGCAGGCTGAGGAGTAACCAAAAATAATGTAACAATTTACTTTCAGTTTACATGCTTAAAAACAATTATTTTTTATGCAGTAAAAACACCAGCACTGAGGACAAGAAAAACTCATATCTTCTAAAACCTTCTAAAACTGGACAGGACCTCTCAGCAGTGTAATGGTCTTATCAGATCCACCTACTGCATAATACATTTTCTTGAGGCGACAAATGAAGCCACTGAGAATGTGTAGGAGGAGCAGCTTCCCTTCACTGTACTTGCATTGCCTGTAGCTGCATTTAGCTGTGCATCTGCAACCCCAAACAGGGCTTGAAATAGTTTCAAATACTAAGTACCCTTCAGTTCCCATGCCTTCTGTGTGAAATCAAATCATCCTCTCAGTGCTGCAGACACGCAGACAGTTAAAGTAAGACCCACAGTTTGACATGTTCATTACTGTAATGACAAATTATAGCAATAACCTTGAAATACCACCTTTTAGTTTCATACTTGAGCTCAGCTTTTAATCTAATTTAAAATGAATGCCCACATCACACAAACAAATTTGGACTGACAGGACTGAATGACAGCTTCTCATTCAGCAGTCACAACAGTTCATTTCTCACAGATTTCTATTGTTTTTGAAGACACTGCTAACACGTGCAAGAGAGCTAAACAGCAGGGACCAACGCTCAAGCCACAGGTGACAATCTTAGGGTTGAACACTGTCATCAATCACTTCAATGATATTTCTGCAGTAGCTGTGTTTAATTCAGTCGCAGCCCGAGTGTGCTGCATTATTGCTGTGATGTTTACAGAAGGATAAAGGTGATAAGGGGGTGAGTACACAGCGTAGGCAGCTGGGGAAGTCTCTACCAGTGGTTCCACTTGGGGGTGTGAAGTGGTGCAACCCTTTTTTTCCACTCTCTTCTTTCAGTTCCTACGGGTTCACCCTTTAGTTCCATTACTGCTCACCGCACAACTCCTCACCACCTACAAATCAACATGTGTGTTCGGGGAATTCAAAACATTGTGTGGTAACTCTTTCTTAAGAGTTACATATCTCGATCAAGAAATTACTAACGTTGTGTTTGTGGTTAGCTTTACTTAGAATAGTCATTTCTCAGTAATTATAGAGAAGTACAATACCCCACAAAGACATGTTAAGGATGATCCACGTCCCGCATAAGACTTTAAATACTTTTGTTGTCTAATAACTCATTTTATTTCATAATTACTTCTGGATCTGATGGTGATCTGATAAAGAAAGACCACTAAGAAACACAATTAACTCACTAACATTTTAGACCAACTGTAAAAGGTTTACAGCTGCACTTTCATTTTGACATAAGACACATTCTTGTGTTATAATTGACACTGTATGGCCACGTTTTTAAAATCTGTGCTTCAGATTTCTGTAATATTTCACAAACACACAGGGGTTTACTTTGACCACTGCTATTCTGGCATAGCTGAATCATTTTGTGTTCACCTTTTTCATGTTATACTTTAACTGCGCTCTGTAATTATGATTAATTATACTTAGGACTTTTTCGCAGGCGAATCCAAACTTCGCCTCAGCTGGATTCCTGTAATATTCTCAAGATCAAGCTATGGCTTGCAGCTCCATCACAACAATTGGATCAGTCAATGTCATATGAGAAACTACTTTTCACCTGTAATTTAATCACACCTGAAACTTTGTGGGTAGAACAAAGGACAACGGGTTTAATTGCCTGCCTATCAACTTTGAATCACTGTCAGTGGGGTTTTTTAATTCTCAGGTGATACTTGGAAACATGATAACTCGGGTTTAACCCACCCTCTGGATACTACAGCTTGTTTTCAGTCTGATTATGGTTAGTAGGTGATGACAGGCGGTTCTCCAACTGCCTCGTATTAGCAAAGGTTATCGTTTTGTGGTTATGTAGTCTCCATTTCTAAGATAAACAAATCGCAGTTCTTTTGGATTTTGTGCACTGAATGTGAACTCCAGGGCCTGTATCCACATATCCACATGTCCAAATGTGGGTACCTCCTAACTTAGCCTAAAAAATTCCAGCATAAAGTTCTCTCACACGAGTGACTCTGAGAAACTCTGAGCAGGGCAGGGGCTAAAACCCTTACCTCAGCAAGAAGGCGCAATGTAACAAACTATAACTATCAGCATGTGATTACATGCTGATAGTTATAGTTTGTTCATTTTACTGACCTTGCCTGTACCCCACCTCTCGCACTGTGGTAGCTGGGATAGGCTCCGGCGCACCCTCGACCCTGATAAGGATAAGTGGAACCGGATGGATGGATGACTTACCATCTTATATTAACGGGGGAATATCGACAACACTGACAAGATTATGTCTGTACTTCACAAGGAGCAACTCTCTTTTTGGGAAGCTTCAAGAATAAAGGCCCAAATTTGTGAGCTTATTGGAATGATCTGAATATGAATACTGTGAGAAATGTAATCTTTGTCGGAATTAAAAAAGGTAAACTTTCATATATTATTTATTTCCCAGGGGCTTTGTTGTCTGGGGGGGTGCCCCCTGGTAGGGTCACCCATGGCAAACTGGTCCAGACAAAGAGTGATTCAAATGACCCCTATGAGTAGAACATGGAGGGAACAGTTCACCTTGCCCGGGATAGGTTTACTGGGGCCCCTGCCCTGGAGTCAGGCCTGGGGAGGGTGCCCAAGAGCGAGCGTCTGGTGGCCGGGCTTTAGTCCATGGGGCCCACCCGGGCACGGCCTGAAAAAAGGACATGAGTAGAACATGAAGAACACACCTGTGTGTAGTAACTCGTGATGCACTCACACCAGCCTCAGTCAACTCCTTGTAATATTCACCCAAGTTCTTGAATCAACTTTTAACGATCCTCTCAAAGCTGCGGTCATGTTGCTTTTCCTACCACACTTTTCCCTTTCAGTCAACTTTCCGTTAAAATTCTTTGACCTTCTGTGACTCACCCTTCTTATGGAGGGTGTCAGTGATCACCATCTGGAGAACTGTGCAGGTAGAAACCTTCCCCGTGACAGTTAACTTGACCGAGCACTCAGTACTTCTATTGTTCAAAGATTTTTTACTCAAACACTGGTAGCACTGTTGTCTCTGAGGTTTGAATCCACCGGGATCTTCCTGTGTGGAGCTAGCATGTGTCTGTGTGGGGTCCTCCCACAGTCCAAAGACATGCACTTAGATTAACCGGTGATAATCATCAGCTATAATCATCAAAGTAAAAACAAGAAAATGTTTGAAAGACTTCATGTGTAACGAATGTAGAATATATAAATGTTTACCCTTTAAAAAGTTAAATTACAAAAATAAGTTTACTATTCTAACTTTGTGAGATGTACTAGTAGAAAGCTTTTATAATTTTATGGCCTACTTAAAGCTTCATTTTACAGATCATACATAAACCAGAGTTACAGTTTTCTATTTTTTCACATTCGTTTTCATTTTGACTTTTGATCTATTTTGTTCAGTTTAGTTTCAGTCAGTTTCCAGAGTGGGTTTGCTTCTTTCACTTTAGTTCCGATTGTTGGAAAATGTTTAGTTTTGGTTTAATTGTGTTAGTTTCACTCTTTTTATTATTATTATTATATAGGGTTTATGTTGGAGGGCGAGACTCACTCACAGTCATCACAAAGTCTCAACATGTGCATCAAAGCCTCATCAGGAAGTCATTGTTCTTCTCAAAAGTCTAGCTTTTATTGTGAACGGAAATGTTTATTCACATTTAGTTTTAGCTAACTACAATAAGCTTGCCCTACATTTTTGTGCCTTTTTGCAGGAAACCCAAACACACGTAAAAGGCTGCAGCCAGCAGGAACCTTCCTGTGGTGCAGTGCTAACCACAGCACCACCATGCTGCTTTGTGTGGGGTCAAACTTTAGACTGTGGCAGCCACTTGCCACCCGTCCACAGTTACAAACAAACCTCGCGGCACATCAACAGCGCTGATCAGCTTACAGTCATGACGTTTTTATTTCAGCATTTGCTTTTTTCCTTTTACCTTCTTTTCATTAGTAACACACATCAACCTAAGACCACATTAAAACCTAAAATATTCCTCTTGCAGGCTTTTAATTGATGGCAACGGAGTGGCATTTTGAGACACGGTATGACCCCAGCTCTATGACGTGGGTGGAGGGAGACACCAGTGAATTCCCTCAGCACTTTGGTTACACCACCCAGCAATTTTCCATGTTGACATTTTCTAAATGTAAAAGACCGAGCAGTCAGAAAGTTGAAGGCTGGATATTAATCATCTACCACTTTTGTTCTAAATAACGTGTGGGGTTCAAGGAAAGGAAGTAAACAACACATATTCAGTGACATCTGCCACGGCATTCAAATGAAGTGAAAGAAGTGATTAAATAAATACCTCGTTACAGTGAACTTTTAATGCACATATAAAAAACATTTCTTAGTGCCGACGACGACGTGACAAAAACCTGATAATGACCTGACTAGTTCCCTAAAAGTCAAGATCAAGTGATTTTAGAGGAAGTTTAAGATGATGAATATTCAGACATTTCATGCTGATCACAATTCAGTGGCTGTGGTCCAGATACATATACATCTCTTCGTCCTCTGTCCCCCCTCATCTGTATCTACTCCTCTCCTTGTCCTTGGACCTCTTGGGAGAGCGACTGCGGCTCCTGTCCCTGTGCCCTTTATCGTGCCCCTCTTTTCCATGTTTGACCCGGGACTTGCTGTGTTTGTGGTCCCTGTCTCTGGAGCGGGATCGTGAGCGTGACCGCTGGCGGCCACCCTTTCTGTCACGCCTGCCCTCATCACTGTCCTGGAAAAGGAGAGACAGAGTGTGACACAAAGGGGAAAAAGCTCAGTAAAGCAGCTCGTCTTCAAGCCCATAAAAAGAAAGCTACTAGTATAATGATCTAATTGATATGTTTATTTTTAATATGTTTTCATCAGTAGACTATTCTAAGATTTGCATGCGTATATAACAATGATTAGGAGCTCTACTGTCTTTTTTAAAGCAGGGCACACGTTGTATTGAAAATATGTGTTCACCAAATCAGCCCGGTTTAAAGTGTGTTGCACAAAGCAGCTTGAGGATGGTTTGCAGCCCTAATGCTGCTAGGCTAGCAATCAGCTCATGAAGTGTTTCAGTTTCAGGAGATTCTGAAGGCGTGTGTCATGCAGGAAATACATTCGCAATGACTGAAAATGACGTCCGTTAACCAAGAGTTATGTTCAACATGTAAGCATGAGAACAAGGATCAGTCAAAAGGAATGACACAAGATGAGACAGATAATGCACACGAACAAATTTCATGTTGCACTTTTACAAGATAAAAGGCCTCACTGATGAGTGTTCCTCTCCCCTTGGATCCTTGGCATCTCTGGGAAACACGTGTTTCTCAGGTATGCGGGAAAATATTTTCCAAGAAACTTATTTTGTGTTTGTTTTTCGGGTAGGGCTGGATTTATTCATGCACGAGCTGTTTTTGTTTATCCAAAGTTCAGAGATAACAGGAAAATGCAGAGGCTTCTCTCAAGTAAAGTAAACGACTCGTATTCTTTACTGTCAGTGAACAGGAAGTCCTGCAAGGACTCCTTCTGATCCAGAAAAATCCCTTTAATATGACCTTTAAGTTAACCTTTCGCATAAAGTGAGGGTATTTATGACATGACTGAAAGAGCCACATGTTGTGGTGTAGTGTCAAAACTGACACTATTATACGTTAGACACAAGTTCATGTATATTTACAACATGACTGTCAAATGTAATGTCACATTACAAAAACAGCCGTGTGTTTCTTTTCTTTTAAAAATGAGTGTTAGTATATACTGCTATACTCATGCTTCACATGGCAAAAGACCATAGAATGTATAATTAACCAAAGAAACAAGGACACACATCACATGATAAGCTGGGGCTATCTTGACATCTGATACCATCTGTGAAAAACATGCTGACTATTAAATTCCATATGATGCAGTTGATCATGTGACACATGAAGTTTTCGTGCAGTCATTGCAGAAATGAGAACAAACGGTTTTGTAGGGCAATCAACACAATGTCCACAATGTGCTGGGCTACACATTGCCAGATGGTTTTAATGGAAACAAGGAAACTCCAGATATCAAAGGTCAGCGTAAACAATGAAGACGATCACTTCATAACCTCATTAGGCGGCCAGCCAGGTAACTCCTCGCCTGTAAACACTGTAAAACACACTCAGGGATGGTTATAACTGGCAGTGAGCCCATCACCTAACGAGGAAGATTGAACATTTCTGTCAAATATTTATATACGACTGAGTGTGTTTTGTGTATAGACCTAGATTAAATAGAGCTCAGTGATGCACTGCTACTGCAGGAAATAACTCACTGAACATAGAGTACAATTACTTCGGACCATAAATAAGCCAAACTTGTTCAGTCTTTTGCCAGGTGTACTGTCGTGACCTTTAACATGTTATCTGAGGCTTGTACACTGAGACGTAGCTCTTGTGTTTTTTACAGTTTCTCAGAGCTCTGGGCCATCTGACACTGGGCTGAATTTGGGGGGAGGTCCGATCGCTGAATGACGGGCAACTGTCTTTTCCACTTGTGAATAATCCATCTTATTGTGCATGGTGGAATTCAAATTGTTGGGAATGACCTTATAACCTTTCCCAGACTTGCTTCTTAAACCATTACTGATACCTTTCCTCTGTGTTGTGATAACCCTCACCTGAACACTCCAGTCCCATACACAACCAACACCTCTGCTTTTATAGAGGTGCTCGAAACATCTGGTGATCAATCAAGTGCATCGGATTTTCAGTACTGTCAGCTGCTTACTCTCTTACATGTCTCCTGCATTTTTATTACATAAACAATGACACAGTGTAATAGGTCATGGTTTGTTGTTCTTCTGCAGTTGTATTTACCCAATTTTAAAGCGTAATTAAAGCCACATCATTGTTATTATGTCCTGATATGTAAAATCTTTGGAAATGGAGTTGGCTGGATTTGACATGGGAGGTAGAGACTGTGATTACAAGCTTCTAAACTCCATTAGAAAACTTTTCTAAATATTAATATATTTACTGTGTATAACAATACTGACTGAGTATTTATAAGCCACGTAGCCCACCCTTCATTCAAGAAGAAATCAACTTATTGGAGGTACTTTGGTTGAGTGAGTGGGAGATGTGCAAGATTATCAAGTGCATCTGATGTGCAAGTATTTTCTTGAGCAACTGCTTTCATCACTGATATATCAGAGTTGGCACTTCGAAAAATCTGGAACCCGTACCAGGTTACAGCAGTTATGTGTGCGCAGGACATAATGTGATAATAACTGTATGTCCATTAAAATGATCCAGTTAGTCTGTAATGAAGGCACATGACTTCAGAAGTGTCAGCTCATGTGGAGGAAGTAATCTCCCTCTCTTTCAAGGTAATGTTCTTTTACTACTCCAAGCGTTATCAGCACAAGTACTGATACAAGTACACTTGGAACACGTACTACCCTCATCTGCTGTGTGAAATGTATATTTCTAGAATAATTAAACACTAGAAAATACAGCCGCTAGTATGACTAACTCTCTTAATGGGTTAAGGCAGTTTAATCCCATAGAAAAGAAGTTATGCTTTACTTTAACATGAACCGCTCTACTACTCTTTAAAACAAAGGAAAGCAAAAAAAGAAAAGAAACTATAACCAGGTCATACTTTTTATGCCTATGACTGTGATCCTTCACAGATGATGATCAAAGATCCTAAAACCAGAGTTATGTAGGCTGCCACAGGAGGGCATCCTGTCCCCACCCCGCAAAAACGTCACATATTCAAAACTGACTCACAGTTACCTCGGTTTGATTCTAAAATGAGCACCTGCCTGACTGGAAGTGATACTATGATGCTAGCAAAGTATTTTTCTCAAACAGCATGAAACTTATAAAGGCACTGCCTTTGGACTGTGCTGTCAGTAAAGGGAACTAAATATTAGAATAGCTTACCTAAAGGAGCACTCCACACACTGTTCAAAGCATACCTTAAACACTGGCAAACCACATCTGTGATATTTATTAAATATGTATTCATTTATGTATTTATTAAATATGGTATGTATTAAATAACACAAAGATAAACATTTGTGTTATTGAACAGTTGAGAAGACATACCTAATGAAGTGGCCAGCAAGTCTTTAGGTGCATCATTAACAGAATTAAAAGCATTTCTAAAAACTATTCTTACTGAACATGTCATGGCATGTTATGTTACATTACGTTATGTTATGGACTGACTATTACCTTGCGCTTTTTGGACTTCCTGCTGTCCTCATCATCTGAATGATGATGGTGCCTCTTCTCTTTATGTTTCTTCTCAGAGTGCCGATGACTTGGCGCCTCCTCTTCTTCCTCGATTATCAGGTTGTACTTGGAACTTTTACCTGAGTTATGGAAATCTCCAGGAATTTGAAACAGTCAGTGCTGAAAGCTCTGCCAACTCAAACTGGGAAAAGAAAAAAAAAAAAGCACACAGCAGCTGGCATGTCCTGCAGAATGATGTGTTGTAGTACAAAGTGGAAAAACTGGAAAATTCAATCCCAGCCTATTGACGCACAAGGATACTCTTGTTTTGGCTTCACCTGATCCTTGAGAGCCAGTTTGGATCGGTTCTCTACATCCTTCTCGTAAGCTTTGAAGTCGTCTTTAGTGTACTTCCCCCCTAGGAAACGGAGAGAAAGCTGTGAAGGTCACACCTGATGAAAAGGTGTGGTAACACAAAGGGAGAACAACACCACTGATGACAGAAGCTAGCCTTACTTTGATGAAAGCAGTGCACTTTAAACAACATAAACTGAATTTTTAAAACATGCAAAGCACAAAGCCTTCAGCTTCCTTACCTTTCCCTTTCCATTTGATCTTTGCAACTGATTGACTGAAGTCTACATGAATGCGTCTGTCGTCAATTAGCACGTTGTCCATTTTGAAGTAAGCTTTCTCACAGTCTTCTTGCTGTGGAGAAAAAAGCCCACAGAAAATACTAAACTGGTAGTAAAGCTGCTCAATAATGGTAAAAGTTGTAGTCCTGATTACTTTGCTCAATAGTATAATCTAGGTTATATAACACACATTAAACTGAAGACTCCCTCCCACCGGGACGTTTGCATGTGCAGACCAAATGGTAACGTTCACCAGCACTGAAGTGACAAAAACTGTAGTTCCTCTTATGGCTTCTTGAGGCTGGCTTCAAAAGCAAGTTATTCTCCACGTCAAAATTTTATAGTAATGCTATTTAGTACAAAAAATAGTCTTGGCTTCTATAGACAGCTTTCTGTTTCATAACACCTTTGCAGTGGGCGTTCCTGTAGCAATGAAACCACCTCTGCTACCTCTGTTCTGCTGTAGCATTTTTACCATTCAAGTGGTATAAAAAGTTTGTGCTTCAGTTTTGGTGACTAAACGTTTAGTATTTTATAGTGTGTGCATTGAATGTAAAGCAGAGACCCTAATATATAGATGCAAGTTGATAACCAAGCTAACTAGCGTAAGCCGTTAATAC
>VOQK01029208.1:0-12352 GCA_015052645.1 Benitochromis conjunctus | reverse complement strand
AGAAGTTCTGCCATCCGGGAGTGGCTCATAGTAGAGCTGCTGCTCCTTCACATCGAAAGGAGCCAGTTGAGGTGGTTCAGGCATCTTATAAGGATGCCTCCTGGGTGAGGTGTTCCGGGCATGTCCCACCGGGAGGAGGCCCCGGGGCAGACCCAGGACACGCTGGAGAGATTATATCGCTCGGCTGGCCTGGGAACACCTTGGTGTTCCCCCGGATGAGCTGGAGGAGGTGGCTGGGGAGAGAGAGGTCTGGGCTTCTCTGCTTGGGTTCCCTGAAAATCTAGTTGATTTTCAGGGAACTTTTAGAGTAATCAGATATTAATGAATTAATAATGAAATAATGAATCATTTTGAGACAGGATGTTTCTTATTTAAGTGATATTGCACAAATGAATAAAGGCAGTACTACATATTTCTAGTGCCTTCCACAATAAACATCTAGTCACACACTGTTTATAAGTCCACTAACATCATGTTAATGAAAGAAATCTGTCAGCATGAGTCTTTGGGCTTAAATTGTTAGAAATAAATGTGAAGAAGTGCTGGTAACTCATTACCCAGACTGACCTGTAATTTTAAAATATAACTTTTTTTATTCACAGAAAATTAAGGCTTATTTTATTTATTCATTAATGAATTTATTTTAATGTGGATGTAAAAAAAGAAGACATTTCTATAGTAGATAGTGAAATAACTTACTGACAAAAAAGTTCTTGCTTTTCATCTATTAAATACTTTGGTGTAGTATGAATGGTTTTGGGGGACTTTTTTTTTTTTTTTAAATATCAGTAGGAGAGGATATAAAATATATAAAAACAGTCAAATGTCCACAATTTAAGTCCTCCTTCACATTTTCCAAAGTAATCCAGTGGGCTGGATTGATGTCTCATGTGGGCTGATTCTGGCCCCCAGGCCTTATGTGTCACGGTCCTGGGTCTGCGACCCAGCATTTTCTGTTTATCTGTTTTTGAGTTCTTGTTTTGGAGTTTGGTTGATTCTGTGTGTGACTTATGCTTAGGTTTTCTTGTGTGCAGTCTGTTTAGTATTATTTCATGTTTTGGTTTTGCTCCTCATGTAGTTCTGTGTTCCTCTGTTCTGTCTTCCCTGCCTGTGTGTTTCCCCGAGTGATCCTTTCCAAGTGTTAGCCCGTGTTCTGAGTCTGTCTCTGCATGTTTTGAGTTTTCTGTTGTATTGTGATAGTCGGTCTGTTGTGAGTGTGCCCTGTCACCTCTGTTCTGTGTTCAGTCTCACGTCCCTGAGTTTATGCAGCATGTGTTTCCTGTTTTACTTTGTAGTTCTGTGCCTCATGTGGATGTGTCCTGCTTTGCCCTCGTCTGTGTGATTAGTATCAGCTGTGCTCCCCGTGTGTTCTGAGTTCCCTCGTTATCTGTCTGTGTATTTATGTCAGCGTCTCCCTCAGTGCCCTGTTGCGTCGTACCCTCAATCCTGCTGTGTGTTTCTGGCTTTGTAATATGCCTGCCAGTTTAGTTCTGTATCAAATCTGTAATAAAGCTGCTTCTTCAGTTTATTTTTCGCCTCCACGAGCCTGCGTTTTGGGTCCCTCTCCTGCCTGCTTACACTCAGCCATGATATTATGGTTGACTCTGGTTTAAACAAATTAAGTTATTCACGTTAACTCAGAAAGCTTGAACAGAGAGAAAGAGTCTAAATCAATATTAGCCAATATTAACAATTATAAAATTTGCTGCACTTTATAACACTGTAGTCCATTTAGTGGGTTAAACCACTACATGAAAAAACAAACAAAACCAAATCAAAGAAACTGGTCATTCTTTAAATTTCTCAGTGTTAATTTTTTCTTTCATGTGCCTTGAATTCCTTTAGTTCTCTTTAATCACCACGGTGGATTCTCTGCCTCCATCTCATCCCATCTGTAGCCATTCGTTTCTGTCACACCAACCCTCTGAATTGCCTCTGCAACTACATCCATAAATTTCTTTATGGTCGTCCGTTTTTCTTCCTGCCTTGCAGCTCCATATTCAACAGTCTTCTACTAGTATACATTCACTATCCCTCTTTTGCACATCTCTGAACTAGCTCAGCCATATGTTTATAACATTGTCTCCAAATTGCTGAGTGGTCCCTCTGATATACTAATTTCTAATCCATTTCTTTCCATTCTAGTTACTTGCAGTGAAAACATTAACATCTTCAACTTTGCCATCTCAATCCATCTGCCTCCTCTCTTTTTGTTATGTTATGTAGACCATTTATTGAGCATAATTATGTTCAAAATACTCATTTTGGAGGTTGATTTCTCTTTCTTGTGCCTTGAATTCCTTAAGTTCTCGTTCCACACAATGATCTGGCAACTATTGCAATTCTACTGAGTCACCTTCACCTTTTACTGCATTCTCCTGGCACACTGCAATAGGTGATACTTATAATTAGCTATAGATGATAATAGTTCTAGTAATTATTTTACACTCTTTTGGTGATAACGATGAAAAATTATTAAAATTCCACATGACCAAACAAAAATTCAATTCAATTAATTCAGTTTCATTTATGTAGTGCTAAATCATAACAGTAGTCATATCAAGGAGCTTAATATTGTAAAGACTCTACAATAATGCAGAGAAATCCCAACAATCAGATAACCCCCCTATGAGCAAGCACTTTGGCAACACTGGGAAGGAAAAACTCCCTTTTAACAGGAAGAAACCTCAGTCAGAATCAGGTTCAGGGAGGGGCAGCCATCTGCCGTGACCTGTTGGGGGTGAGGGAAGAGAGACAAGACAAAAGACATGCTGTGGAAGAGAGCCAGAGGTGAATAATAACTCATAATTAAATACAAAGTGGTGTATAAACACACGGTGAGTGAAAAGGGGTGAGAGAAGGGAAAACCCTCCGTGCATCATGGGAAGCCCACAGCACCCTATTGTAGAAGTCTATTGTAGCAAAACAAAAAACAACACAAAATTGACAGATTGAAGGTCACCTGATCCAGCCCTAACTATAAGCTTTGTCAAAGAGGAAAGTCTTAAGCCTAATCTTAAAGTACAGAGGGTGTCTGTCTCCTGAATCCAAGCTGGGAGCTGGTGTTACAGAATAGAGGCCTGACAGCTGAAGGCTCTGCCTCCCATACTGCTTTTAAATATCCTAGGAACCAAAGGTCCTATGTAAACAATTCTAAAGAAATTGGCCTTTTCTCCAGAAGGCATATGGGTTGTCCATGTGGGCAGCTGTGAATATCATTGGATAATTTTACATGCACCCATGATGGGCATAAATATATCTTTAAACTGAAAAAAGAACAGTTTAAAGATATAATTAAAAGCTCCAAATTTCCATGACATTTATGCCCATCATGGGTGCATGTAAACTTCTGCCCACAACTGTATGTGTAGCTTCATGTACATAGGCAAGTCATCTTGACATATTGTCGATATTTGCAAGACAGTATATCAGTCCTTTTAGATTTCCCTTTTGACTTTCCCATAAGATTTATTTTTGAAAGATGAATTTGGTTTTGATTTTCCTGTTTTATTTGGATATAGAAAACATTGTTAAAGCCAAATGTGAGTTAATATAAACCACCCAAACACAAAATTGAATACCTTTATTAAAAAAAACAAAAGAGTACATTTAATGATCATGTAAATTAAATTTGTATTTTACCTTTGGTATTTAAGCCAAAACTACTCCCACATCTTGAGGGATTTAAAAGTATAGCTGTTATAACAAAATACATATAAGACATGCATCTTTATATTTAAAACTATTTGAGGTTTATCACTCAGGGTTCAGTACAGAGTAGAAAAGTGCTTAAACCCTTAACTACATGTATTACTACAGAATGTTAAAAAAGAAGAAGACATTTTCTAACTGGAAAGCATTATAAGGAGAAAAGAGAAAAAAAAATCACAGTCCCTAATAATATACAACTTCTTTCATTAGTCACTTCCCAAATCATATTTTACTTTAGAAACCCTGGCCATTCACAGCTGGACTTTAGGATATCATCACATGGCCACTTGTATCCAACTAATCATCTCCTGTGATCAGAAGGCTTCCTAGCCTACAAGAGAACAAGAAATAATGAGGGAAAAATTTAGTGCATGAGTAGATCATGTTGGGTTTGCTTGCTGGGGAGTTTACATAAGTGGAGTAGGGCAGGAGGGTTAATCCAGTGTGGATTAAGCTAGGTCTTTCCTAGAGGCAGGTTGGTCGCATATATCTGCGCACAGGAGCTGTAGGTATGAATTAGACTTAAACTGTTTGAAAACGATTACACTACATGTGTCCAGAGTGACTAAATCCTCTGTGTTAATCTCTTCAGAAGAAAAGCTCTACAAGCACAGTTCTGAAAAAAGAAGGCTAAGACAAAACAAATGCTGTAATGTATTTAAGTACATTTACTCAGTTTACATTTTCAAAAATTATAATTTAAATGAAGTTGTTTGATGTAATAATCCCTTTTTCTAATTCTGAACTACATTTTGGGGTAGTCCTTTTGAATGTGTGAATTATTACTATGGAAATCAATTATTAACCAATAAATTATATATTCTTATTTTTGTATTCTTATAGATTATTTGCCTGTACCTTATCCCTGAATTGTTCTGCTGCAATTAGCTGACCCAGTGATGTTATATTGTGACATGAAACAACGGTTTGAGCACTACAGGAATTCCAACAGTTAGTTTGTCAGCAGAGTTGCTGGGACAGATGATGACAATATTTTAAACATCATTTGGCTGGTGCTCCTCAACAAAACTACTATCTTGTCAGATATCAATTTCAGATGATTGATCAAAGATGAAATTTTCCCTGAAATGAATTAGACTGGAGATGAAAAATGTTCTGTCTGGTATCAGGATAAAAATGGTAAATGGACCGATTCTTATATAGCGCTTTTCTACTCTCCCGGAGTACTCAAAGCGCTCTATACAACAACCACATTCACCCAATCACACCCATACATACAAGCACTATTTTATAAACTTTTTTAGTGCTCTAACTAATACATTCATACACATTCATACTCCGATGGATACATCGGAGAGCAACTTGGGGTTAGTATCTTGCCCAAGGATATTTGGCATGCAGACTAGGGGAGCCAGGGATCGAACCACTAACCTTCCAATCAGTAGCTGATCAGTAGCTGACCTGCTCTACCACCTGAGCTACAGCAAAAATGTAACCTTTCAGTTTCTTGGAGTAGTATTACATTTTAAAAAGACTTGATTCTTTTTGATATACCCTTCAGTTCATTTTTCATGCAAGAAAAATGGGGATTAAAAACTATTGTTCCAGCTTTTTAGTGATAATACACTCCACATCTCTCACAAACAATCAAAAATTCATTAAGGCCTCAGTCACACAGGCCTAGAGACTGGCTGGAGATGCCCTAGCATTTTCCCCCTCACTGGTTGTGAGGGGAAAAATTTTATTCCCCTACTGGTTGGCAAGTGGTTGCTGGCTCTTGCCAGCTGTTGTCAGGTGAGACGGCTTACAAAATTGCTAGCAGATTGGTGCAATTCCCAACTGTTTGTATTGAAGATAAAAACTTGTCTGCAAGCACTCACTATTTACTCTTGAAATGAAGGACTTTGTTTCTTTACGACTGCAACCAACATCTTTCAAAAGGTGTAACTTTTACTTTGAAGGTTCTCCGCTTCTGCTTTGTGTAGCTTTTTCAGAGTTTTATTACGTTTTTGCAAGTAGTTTGAATGTTTGCAGACAAGTTTATGTCTTCCATGCAAACTATGGGCAACCCCAGCAATCTGCTAGCAATGAAAAAAGTCATATGTAGGTTTTCAGTGCAGCACTGTATACCTCTTTGCAACCAGTTTTAATCTGCAGTGACCACCATTTACCATTCACCAACCAGCTGTGGAATATACACTTTTCCACATGGTTGCTCACTACTCTCTAGGCATATGTGTGACTGGGGCCTAAATAAGAGTGCATGGCAAACTATTCGTAGCAGTATTATTTTCAACCAAGAAACTCATAGAGTAACCAGTTGTACCACCAATCTGCAACTCTGTGAGAGTGCAGTACTCTTTTAGTTAAGTACTGATTTAAACAACTTTATAATGTCTAAGTTGATATGTGGCTTTGCAGTTCCCCTTTCATTACAACCGAGTATGCTCCTGCTGGACTATGCTGGTTTCCAGAAACTCTCACATCAGTTGTGTATCAGTCAGTTGTGTATCAGATCCCCTGTGCCGGGAATTCAGATTGCCAGATATGCTGATATCATTCAGAATAAAGTAGACAGCTATTTGAGTCTAAAACCATGTGGGTAGATTCAAAGCAAAGAGCCACGAAAGGTCAAACTAATCTGTTTGTTTTAAATATATATTATTAAAAACAAATCAAGGGAAGACTTTTAACAACAAATGTTAACTGTATTTTTTGGTTTAATTTTGAACCCAGGTCTCAAAGGGTGATGATTTTGGTTTCAATTAACCATTGTTACATGATTTCATTCTCTGCAAATTATAGTGTATGCCAGTCAAGATTTTGAATTTGAATGTTTCATTCATTAGGCTATGATGTGTAATTTAAGTGTTGAGTAGTTTACATTTTTTAATACTCAGAAGTGACATAAAGATTTGGTGAGCTACTTTTAAACAATTTCAATGCACATTTTTTATGTAATCACATGTGTCATCTTTGGTAATATTTACCTGTATTTTGTGACAATAAGTTACTCCCTTTCTCCTGCATAGAGGCCAAACTGGCATCCTTTATAAACTCTGAATTAAAAGTCACACTAGGCCTATGATCTGATTGGGTGCGACGAGTGGAGGTGTCTGTTGCTCTGGTAGGTAGTCTTCCTCGGGAGACCTCTCCCCCTAGTCTGGGAAGCACAGAACTTTCAGGGGACAAACAGGTCTTGAAGTTTTGAAGCTCATTTTGACAGAAAACGGAGCGTGCATCTCGAAAGGATACAGATGGAATGATTTCTTCTGTCTTGTTATCTATACAACGTGTCACTGTTCTGGGAGAACTAGGACGAGATGAGTGCCTAGAAGTGCACTGAGGTCTAATTACAGGGGGACTTGGAAATCTTTTGCACATACTAGGACAAGATGGTGGAAGGCGGACTCTAGATACAGGTGGTGCTATCACAGTCAGACTGCAAGAGGATATTTCACCCTCATAAAATTCATTGCTGTTACATTTCCGATCTATTGCGAGTTGAAGAGGAGAAGTTGCTCTGGTGCCTTGTTCAACAAGATTTCTCTTATCAGAAGATTCTGCTGCATCACGCAGATGAATAATCTTACATGCCTTTTGGTAGAGATTATTAGCCTTCTTAATTTCCAGGTTCAGATCTGTTTCTGATTGCTGCTGATCTGCATCCTGAGCACCTGTAATAACATCCTGTGAGACAGGATGGGCAGGAGAGATGGTGATCGAGCTTGGCCTCATACATGCTCGGTTTGGTAATACTTCTACATTGTGGATAGATGCCTTCAGTCGATGGGAGATTCCAATCTTGGGGTTTATCACTGGAGAACTAAAAGAAAGTTTCTGCAAACCTACTTCAGTTCCTGCTAGGACCTGAGTACTCTGAAAGGAATCGTCCATCAGGACTTCTGGGGGTGGTGGTGGTAGGTTGTCCATATCCAGCTCATCCTTGCTATCATGCCAGCTGTTGTTGTTGCAACTGTTGACTGAACTTTCCTTGTCATTTACTGCGTCAGATAACTGAAGTATCCCACTTTTCCTTGGCATCCTGTTATGAGGTGGAATATTAGTGAGACTCTGCCCAGGTCTCCCATCAGCTACTTGGCTAAAGGTATGAATTAACCTTCTGACAGAGTGACGTTTTGGTGGTTGGGGTGCTAAGACTGTGAAGGAACAGCTTGTCTTATTTGGTCTCACAAGGCCTTTGTGTGAACATGACAATCCATTTAATGAATGCCGTCTTACTTCAGCTCTATCCAATTTACAATGAGGTCTTTGCCATTCCTTGTTTCCTCGTATTTCAGCCATGGCTTTTATTCTTTCATCCAAGACCCACTGGTTTTTTTGTAATTCTGTCATTCCACATGTAGTAAATGAAAGGTGTTCAGGCTTTGCAATAATAGAATCAATCAGCGGTTGTTTGACTGTTGCCTGCAGATCTTGATTGTAATTTGCAAACATATAATGACTGGCCTGACTGGGATCAGGTGGCGAAGAGTTCGACCTTTTCCTTCCTTGTATATCACTTTCTTCCTCTTCATTCTCTTTATCATCATCATCATAATCATAATCATCCTCATCATCATCTTCATTATGGCCTTCAAGATTGGTTAAATTACTGGGGAGACTATCAAATGCACTCCGAATGTTGACTCCAGACCCCCAACTTTCAGATCCAGCACTTCCACGATGCCGGCGATGCCTTTCAGAACCCGTCAGACTCTCATTTTCTCCTCCAATACCACTATCCTCACTATGCAGTGTTGAATCTTCTGAGTTGAACTTCCTCATGGCTGCCCTTTCTACTTGTGCAATCACTTGAGAAAGCCTCTTCTCTGCTGCCTGCTTCGTCTGCAGCTTCTTAATCAACAGTTTATAGAGAGAAGAAAAATATTCCACTGCCTCCTCAAGTGTGGTATCACCTAGTGCTTGGACTGATCCTCCCACTAACTTCATCTTTTCAGTTGACTGTTGGAGGAGCTGCTGTAAAAGATCTGGAGGTGGATCTGTTTGACATGTTGTATTACTTCTAGGGTTAGCTGAGCAAATCATACCAGAAGGTAAGGTCATGTAGTCACCATGCTCCTTCAACATCAGCTCCCCCTCATCAGCCATATCCTCTAGTGCTTGGTTGATCTCCTCAAAGCGCAAAACTAAAGAAGACATCATGGGCTGGAGGGACAACTGTGTCTGGGCAGCCTGATCTAGCAGACCCAAAAGAGTTTCATATTTGGAAATGTTTGGGTTCATAAAGTTATAGGCTGCCTGGTGAGCCCTCAGCATGTGAGGTGGGAAGTCTACCTTTGTCTGGACATGACAGAACTTCCTGTGATTCTCAAAAGACCTTTTCTTGCCTTTATTTTTGTTTTGTTTTGCTGTCTTTTTAATTCCCTTGGTTTGTTCCACATCGGTGATTATTTCTTGGGGTACCATGTTTACTTTTGTTACATCAATGTCCTGCAGATTTGGAACAGTCTTTGCATCAGAGGCCAATGGAAATAATGCAGTCTCTTTGCTATGAAATCCTTCATTAGGTAGTGGAAGTTCATTTTCTGTCACTTCGGTTTTCAAACATGTATTCTCAAATTCTACAGGTCTACAATTAACAGCATCCTGTGGTACTTCACCCAGAGAAGCTTTTGGAGATCCTTCTGGCTTTGAAAATAACTTTCCTTTAGATGGAGAACAGCCCATTGTTGCATTCAAAGTGATTTAAGGATTCAAGGAAAAACAAGTCAGACCAGGAAATAAAATTGTAAATCCAGGAGTATGGCAGTCTTAAAGGCAAAGTTATCCAGAGTCCTTCAGCATCGACTTTTGTTGTCTGTCCAGTATGTGCTAGTTAATTTCTATTTCCTCAGTCATTTCATGCATTCTCTCCAAATTTAGGATCAAACAGTGCAGCAAAGGTACCTATGACCTGTTGGTGAGGTGGCTACTGAGGCTAATGTGGTATGGATAAGACCTTTTGGGAATGTGGATTGGTTCTTCCCTCTCTCTCCTTTAGCCAGCTTGCGCAGATGGCAGTGTTAAGTGCATCAATAAAAACACACAGGCCTGTGCACATGTACACACTCAGGCATTTCCATTTAAGACTTTAAGCTCATCAGATTAACCAGAGCCAAATTTGTCAGGTGGTGTTTTTAGCCGCACCCACTGGCAAGGTTTGCATGCAAAAGCTCAGTTTACCTGATACCTTCAATGTCAGGCCACAGGACAATTTAACACTAGTTGTAGGAATTTTTTTTTATTTAAATAGTTTGCTGCCAATAAATGCAATCACTTACAAAAATCACTTAAACCATATTCTCTGATTTTATCACTTAAAAGTTATATTTATATATCTGTATGTACCCTTGTATAGGTTTTTCATGTATAACATGAACATGTAATATGTGTCTGTCCATCCGAATTCTTATTTATGTTTTTTGGTTGTTTACTAATATTTTGCAAAGGTTTACTTAATAGTCAAATGTTTGGTACACAAAAAAGTTTAGCTTCATCCTTCTAAAGCAATGACAATTAATATAGAGAATGACAATTACTACATAATAACAGTCATACTGTCCTTTGGAGAAGGACAGATTTTTTAAAAAATTAATACACGCTAGCAACACATGTGCTAAGTGTAAATACATCTAGAAATTATTGTTGTGTTAATTATTCCTCTCTAATCTCTCATGCATACTTTTTAACTATATAGGTCATTAAGAACTGCATTCCCAGACAGGGGTAAGACCAGAAGCACAGAATATCATAAAACCTGAAACCAGCTGTAATCCCTGATACTCACACCCATGTGTACCTTACTAAGACGAACCAGGCAAGCTGCTGGTCATTAGAGCAGATGGAGCTTAAGCTGTTGGAGGTCAGTTGTTTACCATCTCTTTCTTTGGTTTATTAAAGACGCCACAGTTAGTATATAAAATTCCAGCTCAATTCACTCAATTTAAGCTCAGGTCCTCTAACAGGGATAGCAAAACACCAAACCAGCTTGTCAGGAATGCTTGCTCTGTGGTGGGCTTTTGACATGAGTGAGAAGAGGATGTTGGCCAAATACACATTTGTCTTAGGGAATCCCTCTCACACTCTGGGAGACACATTAAGAGTATTCGACGGTTCTGTTAGCAACAGATCATTACATTTACTGGGTAAGAAGGAATGCTACCACAGGTCCTTTATCGCATCTACCATAAGATTTTTCAAGAAGGCCCTGAGTAAATGTGATTATCCCAGCTGGACATTTGTCAAAGCTGGGAAGGCACCTAAAGAAAGCTCCAGGTGATCCAGGAGACAAGCAAAGTGAAAACCCGTAGTGATCCCGTGTCAGGAGTATCGAAACAGTTGAGATGCATTTTTTCTAAACACCACGTCTCTGTGGCTTTAAAGCTGAAAACACGCTGCACCAAAAAATGGTCCACCCCAAGGATCGGGTCCCCCGACACAAACAGAATAATGTAGTGTGTGCTGTTAAGTGCCAGGAGGATTGCCAGGATTTATTCATTGTGCAAATGTAACCGGGTCATAAATACATATACTGTAATAATTACACAAAATGTGTTCTAAACCCCCAGACCGTTCCTTTTATACCTGACATTTAGGACCTCTGTATATAAGTTCATATCAGTTAGAGCCCCTTCTTATCCTTCTTCTTCTGTGGTGCAATCCTATGAATTTGGTGCATTCCTTTGGCCTCTCCCCTTTCTCTACAAGTCCCCTGTGGGAGAGGAGCTGGAGTGGGCAAGTTATTTACTTGGAGGTCTCTCTTTTTCTTTTTACCTTTTATTGTCAGTGTCAGACACAACGCAGGAACACACCGGTCACACAAATGTACTGTTTAAGAGGTTGGGGAAACCACGGTCAGGTGAGACTGAAGAATGAGTGACGAGCAGAATCAACTTTTGGGACTTGTTTGATATCTTACCACTTCACTGAAAAACAAGTTCAAAGAGTTGAGCTAGAAGGGTTGTGCCTTCCAAATGTTGCAAAATCATCTTATTTACATGTTCTACCTACCACACTAACTGGCAATAGATAAAATATGACCAGTTATTTTAAAAATGTGTACATAATTGAAATAATGGGTTTCCTTGTCAAAAAATGTTTTTGTGTTGTAAATCTGCTTTTACCTTTAGAGAAATCTATCAGGGGTTTTATTTCCCTGGAAGGATAAAAAGACTAAGCTTTCAATAAATGTATTTATTTTTGTTAACATAGGGCAGCACGGTGGCATGGTGGTTAGCACTGTTGCCTCACAGCAAGAAGGTCCTGAGTTCAATTCCACCATCAGGCTGGGGTCTTTCTGTGTGGAGTTTGCATGTTCTCCCCATGTTTGCGTGGGTTCTCCCCGGGTTCTCTGGCTTCCTCCCACAGTCAGACATGCAGTTACCTATAGTGAAATTGGACCCTTCCAACCAGACAAACATCACATTGGGGAGACAGGTCAGAATTGGTAGCATTTTGAAAAAACAAAACAATGAAAATACACAACATCGGGTAAAGGGGGGGGGGAAAGGACTCAGACTGTACTCCACTGGGAGGACAGTGAAAAAAACACCTCAGCACATGAATCACATCCAGGATCACTGAATTGGAGACTCGGCTTCGCACCCTTGATACACCCGTAGCTAGCCAGGCCCCTGTAGCCGGTGCAGCCGAAGGTAGCATAGGCCCCGCTAGCTGT
>VOQK01029204.1:21556-33664 GCA_015052645.1 Benitochromis conjunctus | reverse complement strand
CATGCACGCACAGACTGTCACAAATCACACCTCTGACACAGAGGATGCGATTAATCTTCCGATCGTCATCTGGTGTTGAACCTGATAAACCGGCCAACCCTTCATTGACTAATTCAGCTGCTTCACTTAATGAATTTAGACGGTCACACTCGTTTATAAAAAAAAGAACACAGCAACAATAAATTAATACTCAAAGTGCCCAACTTCCAGTGTAAACACCATCCACCTAAACTTTTTGGTGCTGTTGGCAGCTTCATTCAAAATTTGGGATTTTTTTTCCTTCCAAAATGACACCCTGCAAAGGGGTCTGCGTCTGTCTGAGATAATCACAGGATATCTGATATGTACACTACCCAAATAGAAAACTGTGTATACAGTACAGTGTGTACAAGAATATGTAAACCAAATCTTGTACGTGGTCTTGAATCAGCATTTTGTTGTGTTTTTTTCTTCTTCTAAGGAATATGTCAATATTTTTGGGACGTGTGCTTATTTGCTGAGTTAGATATGTGAAGCAGGAGGCAGCCAGCTTAGCTTAGCATAAGGACTATAAACAGGGGGGTACAGCTAGCCTCTCTTTGCCAAAAGCATAGACTGTATATAGAAGATGGACACAGCCACTGTGATGCTACGTTTGGCTTTATGGCCTTCAGGACTTTGGATTTTGGGGCCAGACGTGTCAGCTAACGCTCGCAAGGTTATCCAGAAAGCTCCACATACAGACTGTATGGGCGCGGTGCATAGATGGATACGCTCTGTAATCAGTGCGACATTCAGACAGTAACTTATTGAATGGGTCCTACTACACAGCAGACCATATTATTTATCAAACAATACCAGTCGACTAGTTATTTAAATGTTGCTGCCCCTGCTAGTCAGCCGCTGAAATAGTTTGTTAAACAAGCAGGTGAATCTGGGTTTAACCACATTCTGCACCAGGGTGTGCTTGCATGGATGAAAGAAAGGCTTCTGCTTTTGATTAACGCAGAATGTGATCGGCGGTTTCATGTAGGTCCTAAAATACATGCAAAATGTTACATTTTTTTTAACTTAAGTCATTTAAAGCAGGGGTGTCAAACATAAGTCCCGGGGGCCAGAATCGCCCTGGCAAAGACTCCAATCTGGCCAACTGGATATCTTTGGACAATGTAATAAATTCTGGACTTATATTGGACTGTATTTTTGTGCGTTTTACTCCTTTTCCTACTGATTAAGAGCGCCTCCATAGCCACTCATACTACGCCATACTAATTAAGTAATAGATTACAATTACATGACAGAAAAACTCCAGTTTTTTCACCATCGACTTGAGAAGTTTCTCCTTTTTTTACAACGTGTCCACAGCATAATTGATAAATAAAATAGGACATCTTTTATGAATTTAAAAAAAAGTATGCTCTATAATTACAGGACAGTCTGGGCAACGAGCTACCAGACCCTTTTTCTGTAATTTGTAACATTTATTTATGGTAATCCAATCCCAGATTTCTTATGTGTCTGCTGCAGCAGCATTTCTTTTGAGACGTACTGTTGAAATCACACTACTTCTAATATTGAGATTAAATGTGTAGTTAAACTTCTTCACGCTGACACAATTTTCATCTGCCCACTTCAAATGAGTTTGACATCCCCGATTTAAAGTGTGCTCAATTCAAAGTTTTCTGAGTGACTTTTTTGTCTTTTAGAACTGTCCACTAGTCTGTTGTTTCTCCTTTCATTGAAACGACTAACCAGGAACGTCTCTAATAAAAGGCCAAACCCAAAAATCATAGTCTCTTGTGGAGGTCTGCAGGTTTCGGGTTACCACTCATTCCAAAAGTAAGAACGTCCTCCCACCAGCACCTTTACATCAGAAGTGTCTTAATTTAAGCCAACTGGTGATCACAACAGAAGAGTTCGTCTTGTTTCGCTTCCCTGCTGATATTTAAACAGCTGTTTTATCACAGAGATTAAAACTGAGACCAGGCTCTTAATGTGCATTTACCTCTACTTCTGGTGGAGTGTGTGCATAGTGATAAAGATCGCTCATTATTTAAAGCGATCCCTTTTTCATGTGACAGTCCAGACAGATGTGATCAAACCTCTGCTCAGCACAGCTGCAGCAGCTGATTCAGGCTGATGAATGTGTGTCTGTCTAACCTGTTCTGCTCTCCTCCACAGCATGGGTGTGTTTTTCCTGGCTTAGTCTCTGTTACGTGAAATTTACATGTCAAATTTAACAAAAGCATGGCTTAAAATTTCTAAAGCCAATTATGTAACCTGTTACTGATTTAAAACATAATAGCAAGAGGATAAAAACATTGATTACCACAAAAGGTTAATAGATAGTTAAGGACACGGAGAAAGGTTAGCGAGGCACCGTTGTCTAGACTGGAGTCCAGAGAAGAAGAAAACCATAATGTGTCATTGCTTTCTGTGTGGATTAAAGAAACGAGGTAACAAGTAAAAGTGCTGGTGGTTGTACGTTTGTACCTTTTACTTCCAATCTTTGTACTAAGCCAAGCATACTTACTGCTGGCTGTCAAATAATAAGCACACTTCCCAAAATTATCCCTTTAATTGGTAAATCTATTCATCTTGATCGACCTGAGGGGTTTTTGTATGGCAGGAGGTTTTTCTGCAGCGGAAATCAGCTGGAGGGGAGCTCCTTTTGTGTTTCTGCAGCTTCTACAACGGGCACATTGTAGTGGCGATCATCCTCTGTGACGAGGCACACAGACTCCCAGTCGTCCCTATGGTCGTCCGGGTAGTAGGTGACAAACTCCTCTGTGTCTGCCTTGTACAGTCTGTAAACTTGAATGGTACACTGCAAGGAGTAGCCCAGCAGGAACATCTCCACCTGCCCAAGAGAGAAAACGCAGAGGGAGGGGGGGATAATTGCACGGTTACAGAGGAACTCCAGCAGACTTTTCAAACAGCTCCATGTTTGATCAGCTGCTCCAACACACAACATTTATGGGTGGAGTCTCTTTATAGAAGCCGAGCTTGTAAAAGCTTTTATTCAAAAAGTGAAAATAACAATTAAAATGCTCAACAGTTGAAAACCACCTCCGCCCGGGGGCCGATGGTGCAGTGCCACCATTGCTCAAAACAAACATACCAAAAAAAACAGAGCAAGCGCTGGCATGTTTTAATATTCAGCTCTCACATGATAAAAATGGTAACACACCCGCCTCGTGATGTTCAGCCTTAATTGTTGTTTTTGTTACTGAGCTTGACAGACGTTTACACAGTGGGAAGAAAATTCCCAGCAACCTTTTACCATGAAGATGTCAAAAAAATAACAGAGACGCTTCCCACCTGCTCCAGCCCTGCGGTCAGGCCAACGTGGCAGAGGTGGTTGGAGAGGAAAGAGCGTGGACAGTCGGAGGAGTCCCGCGCGAACAGCAGCCAGCAGAAGAGGGGGACGTCTTCACCGCCCTGCATGCAGCTGTGCAGCTCCGCCGCTCTGCTCAGCATCAGCAGCTTGAGAGCCTCCAGCAGACCGAGCTCCTCTTCTCCACCCTGAAACACTCGCTCACAGAGCTGCTGACGCTCGGCGTCGGAGGCACAGTCCACAGCTGCCTGCCACTGGAGACAAATAAAGTGTATCAGTCACTGAAGAGGTTTAAAAGAGCTGGTTATACATGAGAATTTACTGCTTTTTTCAGACATAATTTCAAGTTATGGAACTTAAAGCTCAGATAATAAGAGAGGTCATTGGGATGGGGCAGATGCGGTTAAGGAGGTACAGGGATGTCTTTGCTAATTGGAAGGTTGGTGGTAACTGGATCCTCCAGTCAGTCGAAGTGTTGCTGAACCTCAAAACTGCCAATCAGAGACTGTGTGTAAGATGGAAAGTGCACTGCTTAAAAAAGCCAAAGGAACGTCATGTTGTTTGATGGAAATGAGAAGTATCAACCTACAGAGCGCTGAATTCAAAGACTCCCCGAAAACTGAAGTGAAAAAATGATGCGGCAAGCTGGTCCGTTTTACCAGAATTTCATTGATGTAGCTTAAAATGGTTCTGATTAGTTTGTGTGGCCCACATGTGTTTGCATGCATGCCTGGGATTCTCCAGACTCTTTCACATCTGTCACATGTGCTCAGGGTTAACCTGCACTCGTCTGTGAAAAGCACAGCAGGCCAGTGTGTCAATTGTGGTATTCTATGGCCAATGTCAATCGTGCATTAAGGTGCTGGGCAGTAAGCTCAGCAATATGAAATATTTCTATTTTGTTTTTATATGTACGGACACACAAAGTTCTGCTTTTAATCTTCCTATTTGTAGTGTTAATTTTTTTGTTTTCTTCACTAGAGCCCGACATCATCTAGATGACGTCGGGGCCTCAGGCCACCCTCATGAAGTCTATTTCAGCCACGTCGTCAGAAACTCACATGAGTGGCCTGCTGAAGGTCATTTTGTAGCTCTGGCAAGGCTAATCCTATTCGTCTTTGCATAAACAAGTAGAAACAGATCCTGGTGATGGGTTAATGGCCTTCTACAGTCCGGTCCAGCTCTCCTAGAGTCACCATCTATCTCACAGAATCTCCTTCATGCTTTTGAGACTGTGCTGGGAGACACAGAGGATCTTCTGGTACCCGTGGTACCAGTAGGGACACCTTGGCAAATGCAAAACTAGTGGAAAAAACAGTCAGAAAAGATGAGGAGGAGAAAAATTGTTTTAGGGGTTGTCTAATTGTTACCTCACTGGTGCACCTCTTTGGTAATTTCATGAACTCTAAAGGAGCTGAAACTAATTAACAACCCCGTCTGCCACTTAACTGACCAGATCAATAACACATAATTTAACTGACTTCAAGCGCTACAGTAGAAAAGAGTTTCGTTTTTTTAATTTTAAATAGAAAACTGGTCAGCAGCGTAGAGCTGTAAACAAAGCAAACGACAGTCATGGTGCCAGTATAGCTGGGTGAAACTGTGGAATGAAGGAACAACAGTCAGACAGTATCGTACAAATACTACAGTTGGACTTGCCTGTTTACGTTTTACTGTCCCTTTTTTTCTCCACTAGAAAAACCGCTAGGACATGACGTACATCTTTAGTCACAAAAAGACAAGATTGTTTAACTCTATAATTTCCAAACCTGACTCAGTGACACAACAATAGAGGGTTTATTGCACAAGAATAGTGGGAACATGCCTAGTGCCTTGAAGCCTTCAGGAGACAGCTGTTTGAATGTTTTGTTACAAAGGAGATTACATCACCTGGCAGTAGGCAACAGGTCAAATATCAACAGTCAATCTGATAACCAGCAAAAAGAAAGCATCGAGAGTCAGTGGAACAAAGGCACACTTAGTCACCAAAGTGTAAGCTGATGATAGTCCAGGACCTGGATGTTAAGGGTTAGTGATAAAAAAAACAAACAAACCTTGATGCCACTAGGTAGCATGTTTTTCCCTGCAGTTTCATATTTATTAAAGTGTGCACGTGTCCTTAAGGTTCTTATATCGGGGTGGCTGTGTCGTGTACCAATCAGAGAAATTGGTGGTTCGATTCGTATCAAAGTTGCCCTCGAACCATTGGAGTGCGAGTATGTAAAGATAGTGAAAAGTGCTTAGGGCTCATATGAATAATGTGTATAAATGAGTAAAAGGGAGGAAAAATACCTCTACATTTCCAATATTGAAGTGGTAAATTAATGGGAAAAACTCATCTCTTTGCACATTGGGTTTGCTGTGCACCAAGCGGACATGAGATGACCTAATTAAATTATACTTTTATAGTGGATTCAGCACCAAAGAAAAACTTATGATTTTAGCTCAGATTCACCACATTATCATAAGCATCCGGACTTTGAAGAAACATCGTGAACGGGGTTTCTACAGAAGACAACAAACCGACTTGGATGAGGTGATGTCTTTTGCGCATACAGCACAATGGACAGTTGCAAAGACATCTTTGAGCTCTTTAAGTGGGATTTGTGGTTTTATTCTAGGCATCAACATCAAATTAGGATCCCGAGGTTGTTGCTGACTATCATAATCAAAGCGTTGTGCGCTTGTGTGGTTTTCCAGGGAGGATTTGCTTGTAAATTTGCCACACCCTGCCCCCTTTTTCCCTCGCCTACCTTCAGTGGCCCTAAAACGTCATCATATTTGTTTCAGTTCTCATGCAGAGATTTTTTTTTCTTAAAACACGCCATCACTGTGTGTTTGACTAATCGTTTGTAATTTTCAAAGGTGTGAAAATGACGCTTGTAGTAACTGATCTGTTCTTGACGTTGGCCCTCAGGTCGATCTGATACAAAGGATCTTTTATTGGTTATTTCCTTTGTGATGATATACACTACAAAATCAGATATCACCATTTTTTATCTATTGCAAAGCTGCTCTATTGAGTGTCTTTCCTCTATACACTTTAATGCACATGACAAAACAGCACAGAATATGGGACAGATTATACCGCCAGACACACAGCTACAGCTACATCTCGTAACACAACAGAGGTCTGTAAACACCAGAATTCCTCATCCTACCAGGCAGCGATCGACTATAAATTCAACACCAAGCCTCAAGACAACACCAAGACTGTGTAAGTGCTTTTATCAATTCCTCCAAATCCCCTCAGAGTATTACAACTACTGCTTTAATGACACACAGGAATAAAGAAGCCACACATCCTTTAGAAAACTACCTCCCTTTAACATATGGTAGCAATCAGCCAACCCTTCATGGGTGAATATCAATACCCTCGAGTGTCCACAAATGGCATAAAAATAGCGCTGTGGTTTATGCTGGTTGTGTTTTCGAAATACTTTCTTGCTGTGTGTGAGTTTCTGAGAAGGTCTGCAGCCACTACCGTGTTACGGAGAAGCTCCATGTAGCCTTTAAGCTGCTGGACGGCATCTCCTGTCCCGTCTCTCTGCAGGCACTCCCCAGGAAATGTCCACTGACTTATCAGCCCTTCCTGAGCCTCCAGTTGTTTCGGCAGCTGTAAACACAAAGAATTACATTATGTAACATTAACAGTGTTTACAAGAACCAAACCACTGACGGGGCTATGATCACTTCTGCAGTAAATTTTTTGGTTCTTTTCTACGAACAGCTGTATATAATTAACCATTCGATATTAGCAACACGACTTCTCAGACCTTGGAGTTTTTCTCCATCCGTGGAAGTCCACTGTTTACCTTAGCTATCAATGTCGGGTGAGAAGCATCCACCTTTATTTACTCTGGAAGAAGCTGTAGAACTTTGTGATCTATTAGTCAGAGAAGCTCACTTCTGACAAACAACAGCTATAATGAGGTGAGTTGTTGCCAGTAAGGGCTGCTATTTTTGGTGCTGTTAGCTACTGTTAGTCTCCGTTAGGTGTTGTTTGCGACTGTAAACCCCTGTTAGCTGTTACCTGTTAGCTGGTGTCAAAATTGCTGGATCCTGACACTTAGTGAATAAACTCTCATACGATATGAGAATGTGATCGAATTGTTTGTCAGGGGAAAGTGAGAGTTTCAGGATACCTAAATGTAATAGTAGCTAGCAAAATGTTACATTATAATCAGCTGTCGCTGTTTAGCTGGCTCTCATCAGCTGTCCGGAGGGTTGCATGTCTAATCTGCCAACAATAAGTAATTGCGATAATATTGGGAATAAATGAACTCTTTGTACACGTTTTTCTGTGTTAGAGCTCTGACTTCAGTAAGGAGATAAGGCTTGAGGAGAGGAGGAAGAGGATGACAATTTGTCCCTTTCCTTCACTTTTTAGTTTCATTGGTTAAGTAGGCCCCGTTCTCCAACGATAAAATAGAGATATGAAGCTTCACGTCTTCACTCTGAAGATCCAGGAACAAATTTAAATGTCCCTCCAGAGCACGCTAAGGCCTGAGACTTCTCTACTCCTCTGCTTTTGGCATAATACTTATGTGGCTGGTCTCTAGCCACAAACATAAAACACCATGGATAAGAAGGAAGATGTCAGAAGGGAGATGCCCATTCTTATGTATTTTTAATTGATTAATTATATTTTATGAGAACGCATCAGTTTGTTGGGACGTGTAATTACAGTATCTTTTGTTCTATTAAATAACATACCTTTAATTACATGTGTACCAGTCAAGCTTGCATGAGTAGTCACACCCCCAAAACCCATTTTGAGTTGGGAAAAAGCTGCTGCCGTGTAGGATGGATGGTGAACTCACGTCATGATGGTTAAGTCATGTATGACATTAAACCCATACAATCCCTAAGGATGAAAAATGAAGCCACTTCCTGGTATATACAACTGAGGTCTAGCTTTAGAGGTGCTTACAGGCATAGGTAGTTTTTATTACCCTCAAACCCCTGAGGCTGTTTTGAGACATAGAATGAATGTAATGTCTCAAAACAGTTTTGTTGGTTCAATTAAAAAAAAAAAACACAAAAAACACAAAAAACAATTTTTGCTTCCAGCATTTTTAAAACAACATATTTGAGATAGATTATTGCGATGCTTTCTGTTTTGTAATAATTCTTTCATTGTGCATTTCAACACTTTTTGTGCACTTTTACCCCTTGATTAAAGTTCACATTCACTTCTCCTCAGACTGTGGCAGGATTACCTCAGCTGAGTTTAAATTTGTTTATTCAGCTTGTCAGTTAAATTACAACCAAAGTTCTTGGAAAGCCATGTAAGATTCAAAGAATAATAAAACCACAATTTCTCCAGTCTTTGAGCAATCGTTTTACATAATCACGATCCCAGTATTGAACATAAGGAGATGTAGTTTTGGTCTATAGCCAATTTCTCCTTTACTTTTATGAGGGGCAAATTTGACAGATAATTAATCTAAACTTCATCAGCAGTTAAAGTTATGTATTATTAGAGGAGTGGCTGCTTTGAGGTACAGTCTGGAGGACTTTTAAGATAGTTATCTAGCAAATACCATGCCATGACTAAGAACTCTGTTGTTATTCTTCGGGAGTGAAATTGTGCTCTTTTAATATACGTTTTTAGCACTAATTAGCAGGTATAACTATAAACACTTACCTGTCATTTCATGAGGTACAGCTGCTTGTTAAGAGAAATATCTCATCAGCCAATCACATGAAAGCAACTTAATGCACTTAGCCATGTAGACATGATCAAGACAACCTGCTGAAGTTCAAACCAGAATGGGGAAGTTTTAACAAACTTTGAAGCCGGCATAGTTTCTGGTGCCAGAACGGCTGATCTGTTGGGATTGTCCTACAGAACCATCTCTTGGATTAACAGACACTGATCTAAAAGATGGGAGAGGCAGTTCTCTGGGTGAAAAATGCTTTGTTGATGTCAGAGGAGAATGGCCAGACTCCTCCGAACAGTAACTTTAATAATCACTCGTTACAACCAATAGATGCGGAAGAGCATCTCTGAACAGACGACATATCGAATCTTGAAGCAGATTGGCTACAGCAGCAGGATAAAAATGCTAACTTAGAGTTTCCTAAGGCAGCAAAACGGATCTTTATGAGCTACAATTGATAACCCTGCTGATGCCCACCTCTATCTGACGTTAAGGGAAAAATATATTTAAAAATACAGTAATTTCAAGGGGAATACCTGCAGCCAATTATCACCGTAATCAGCACTAACGTAGTACCTAAAGCCACAGTCACATGGGATCCCCTGGTAAATCCTTGTGACTTCCAGGAACTGCTAAATGGCTGAAATTCAGATTTTCATTTGGTTTTCATTGGGGAATAGCAACCAATGGTCGTCATGGAGTCGCCAACCTGCGGCCTGTGTGACTGAGGTTTAAGGTACATGGTACAACTCCAATTCCTCTTTTCCACTGCTGCTGTGCCCAGTGTAAAGTCAGTTCTGCCTTGTTGCCTTTGAGAACCGGCTCTCACACAAACAGGCTTGAACGGTTGCACAGAGGACGGTGGGTGGACAAAATGTGCAGGCTGCAATTTCTTAAAGCAGTCGCTGACAGCAGTGGTTTCAACTCTTGGTCCTGCTGGAGCTGGTTTGAGCATGAGCTCTGAGCGATAAAAAGACGCAGAAGTGAAAATTTACCATGAGGACGTCCTCCTTCAGCAGCCACGCAGGCAGCTGAGTGCTGTGGGACAACACCTGGAACAGCGTGGCTCTGAGGGCACAGTAGTTGTCCCCTCTGACTCTTCTCACGCTGGCAAAGCTCTGGGACATCTCCTTATAACCCTGCACCAACACATGGGGACATCAGAGGAAACATCCTAGCCATTAATGTAAAAACATTAAACAAAATACTAAAGCTGGCCTGAAACGATTCTTCTGAGAAACTTCAGGCACCAACCTTTTTAATGAGAGCGCTTTTAGGAGTATTTCCTTTCCACTCCCTCTCACTGTACAACAGAATATTCACCGGCGGTGACAAACTGCATCTGTCCTCCACCTTTAAAACTGAGCCATGGATAGCAGGGAAAGGTGAGACGATGGGTAGAACAAAAAGCTTATTGTCCAGATTTCAAATGACAGACAAAAGCTGCACTTGTTTAAAATCACTGATGCAATAGAAGCGGAGGATGTACTGACGTTTTGTCTCCAGCTCGGGCGGTGGACCAGATTTATTATTCTGTGACGCAGACAGCTCCTCTTCGCCTCTGTACAAGTCTTCTTCACTAAGATAAAACAGAAACACTTATTTTTGATTACAAAACACAACAACAAGTGATTTTTGTGTATCCAAAGCTTGGTCCTGGATCTCAATGTTGAGCAATTTTTGAGCAAATGTGTAAATCCAGATTTCCTTTTTCAGTGATGTTTGCAAAAAATAAATAAACAAACATACCAAACTTAAATATAAATATCAAACACATAATTTATGTGTGTTTTGCTACATTTTTGTCTCATAATCCCCATCTGTTTCTTGGTAATAGTGGTTTTACCTCCTTTATCTTTCAACAGATAAATCAGCCACCACAGGGCACATGATGCTGCCACCATGTATATTCAGGACTATAAAGTGAACAGAGGTGATCTTTACAGACCTGTTATCCAGGCTGTCTTCTTTCTCCGTGGGCTCGGCCATAATGTTCTTGGATGCGCTCTCTGCCAGCTGTTCCTCTTTTCCTGTAAGCTCCTCGCCTTCAGCATCTTTCACAGGTTCAGTCTCAGCCTCAGTGGGCATGCTCTCTGCCTCTACCTTCTCCTCTTTCATCTCTTCATCTTTCCCCTTCACCTTGGGGACATCTTTATCGTTATCCTGCAGTAGCATTGTTTCCTCGGTGTTCTCGAAGGACGTGACCTCCTCTGACATTGTAGGTGGAAACTCAGCATCTGGCCTTTTATCTTCATCTGACGCCATGCTGGAAAGAAAATGCATGTTTTGTGTATAAAGCCAAGTTTACCATTCATGTCTTAAACTCAGACTTGCAAACGTGCAACTTAAGTCGTATTTAGAAATGTAAAGCACACATTTAGCTGTAGGAAAACTGCAGGTATGAGGAGGGCTGATTGTCATTGAGGATGCAATGGTAAGAGTTCCCCCTAGTGGCCATAGTGCCACTCTGCCACCACAAGTCCAGAGTTCACGTAAACAAATACCTTGTTTGTTTTGTTATCGCAAACTCTCAACCCACTGACCTCTCTCCAGCGTCTGCTGGAGCTGTGGTTTCTGGCTCCTTCACTGAGCTGGCAGAGCCCTGTTCCTCACCGCTGTGGTCGAGTCCCGAGGGCTCCAATCCAGAAGACGACTTGGAGACATCACAGCTTTGTGGGTCTTCAGGACCGGGCTCCCTGCTGTCTGAATCCTCTGTCCCGGCACTGAACAGACAGCAATAAGAAAGGTAAAAAAAACATAAATGGACTACTGCTTGCACAAATGTAAAAGTGAGTGATTACACAACAGTTGTACATCAGTAATAATATTCAGTAATAAAACTATCCATAGAAGTCCTTATCATCACATGTCATACTTGAAAAACCGAAAGTAGTAAATCAAGGCCTATAGAGCCGCAACAGCACGGTCATAAAACGGCCTGATCAATTATTCTGCAACAGTTTGATGGCCTAATGCAACCACAGAGCTAAAAAGAAAGAAAGAAGAAAAAAAAAAAGAAAAAAAAAAAAAAAAGGAAAAAGAAAAAAAGAAAAAAAAAAAAAAAAAAAAAAAAGAAAAACCCTAAAAAAAAAAAAAAAAGGAAAAAAAAAAAAAAAGGGGTTCCCT
>VOQK01029204.1:0-15788 GCA_015052645.1 Benitochromis conjunctus | reverse complement strand
GTGTGATCCTTATACAAAAACACACCTTTTGTCAACAGCCTGTGATGAAGCACATTAAAACAACGCTGTGGCAATATGGCTAAAATCTCCAATCTGGGGCGGGGGGACTCAGTTCTCTTTTTCTTTAAACCACATGACTTTAACACATAAACACAGCTACACCTGTCAAACACGGCAAAGTAACGTTAATAACGACGGCTGCGCACTTCTTCGCTGGTACGATTAAAAGACGCGGTTAAGACGTGAAAACACACCTTGTTTTGGTTGTGCTGAAGTCAAACTCCTGGAGCTTTCAGTCCCGTTCCTGTTTCACTTTGGTGAGCTGACGAGCTAGCCAGCTAGCTGCGGTAAACTTAAAATACAAGCATGCGTTCCGGGAGAGTGACTGGCGCTCACTGAAAACGCTGCTGCCGCGGTGGGTAGCTCTTCCTACGACTGCGCCGTTATCGCGTAATGCGGCACATTTCATAGGAAAGCGGGTTTTCGGAGCGTTTGACTCGGACCATCTGTTGGTACGAACCACCTTAGCTTAGCAGGAGCAGCGGGTCACTGTTTGGTCCGATCGCATGACGTCATGCTCGTGTGCGCCGAGTTCTTTTTCGCTGCATTCATGTGAAAGTAGGAATTTTGGCCTTCACATGTGATAATCGTTTTGTAGCCTTCGCTCATCAAAATGTTTTACAGAAAATTAACGCTTTAAGTCTTTCAAGTAGAAAGGCCAAACATTTACCATTCACAGTGTTTAAATGTGAGTACTTGCTGCTTTTATTTGTTTTCAAATCAAAGCCGATTTTATAGGGTTAAGCTTTCAAACTACAGAGGCAAGATGCAATTAAAGGCATCACCGATAGCTCTCAGGACCAGAGTTCCTATAATTTATATTTTCTTATTAGTTTTTATTTCCTATTGGCTTTTTGTTTTTAATTCATTTTAATTTCATTTCAGTTTTCATTGTTTGAAAAAGTCAGAATCTTTTTAAACTCATATCTAATGTATATATAACTTATATAGGCATTTAATCCCTGAGATGTCTTAAAAAAAGCAATGCGTCTCAGTTTTTCCTGCACAATGAAGAAAAGGCGTCGTAGTAAATTATGGAAATTCTTCAGCACGGCTCCATGGGACTACACTGCAAGAAATAAACGCATCAAACTACAGAACAGGCACTGGCAGCTCATTAGCTGCACTCTGTCTAGTTCATTCACAGAAAACATCCTGAAAACTGAAAACACGAGAACTTTTCTATTCATTTCATGGTTTGTCCGTTACTTTGATAAATACGCAGGTCATGGGTGAGGTCTTTGTCAGTAAGAAGGCTGTCAAATCATAAAAATACAGGAAAAAGTCCACAGTGTTCATATCTTTCAGATCTGGCTGGACTTTGGCAGGCTGCTTCTGGCCCTGGATTCATATGTTTGACACCCTTGCCTGACAACAAACATGGAGGTCAATATTAGTGGCTCTATTTCTATCATTGAAGTTGCTAAGACATTCTGGGATATTGACAGTTAACTGAATTTTTTCCTAAAAACTGAGTTTTATAGACTATTCTCATTTTGTAGGCAACGATCCAAACATGCAGCAGGAAATTTTAGTTTATTTCCAAGCACTTTAAAAATATCTTAAATAAAATTTTAAAAAAATCCATAAGTATATAAAATATTATATATATATATATTCATGTTTTTTTTTGAGAAAGAGCTTCATACGAAGCCTGTTTAGCATCACATTTTCAGTCATCACTTGAACCCTTTCAGTCACTACAGCTTCCTCAGCTCCTCTATGTGGCCGATGAGCTCCTGTGGCATTCCCAGTTCTGACACCACGTCCACGCAGCGCTGCAGGAGATGGTGCAGCTCCTCAGTGGACCCTGAGCAGATCCTTTGTGGCCTGTGAGGAACGTCCAAGTCCATTGTCTCTTCCTTCCTGCAGCAGTCCGACTCTTTACAGCGCTCCTCACAGCAGCCCTGGTCTGCCCGTTCCACCTCCAGGTCCTCCATGCTCTCAGAGACGTCGCTCACACTGGGCGGAGGATTCTCCAGAGCGTTCCTGATACCGTTCGCTATTTGGTCTTCGTGCTGTGTGACCCTGTGCAGAAGGTCAGTCACCGAGGATGGGACTGACTTTTCCGGATGCTGGATCTGGCACCAGCACCATATAGCGCTGCGAGACACAAAGAGACAACAGTGTCACATTCAAAGGCACACAAAGGACACTTCAATGACAGTCAGTACAAAAGAGACTCAGGATGTTTCTGTGCAAGAATGAGGCTGAAACCTCTGAAAGAATTTCCACGTGGCATGAACGAGGCCTTCCCAATTACTGAGATTTCAGTGTGGATGCTAATTGTCTGTATATTTGATTGTTAGTGTTTATTTACATGATTTATCCTTCATTGAGCACCTAAAGCTTCATTGAGCACCTATATTGCATGTTTTTGTTTTCTCCCTTTTATTTTTACAACTTTTATTTATTGCAATCTCACAAAGTTTTTTTTTAGAAAAACTTAAATATCACTCTGTAAAAATTTCTCATTGGACAGTTTCTATTGGCAGGGACAATTACTGACTCTAAACTACATGATTATAGGCAGAGCCCATCTCTGTCAGTGCCTTATTGGCTACTTTATACACATCCTATTTGGGTCAGGCCCACCTTTTATCAAGTGTTCAGGCTGCTGCTGGTGTAACAGTATGGGTAAATTTCTTGGCACACTTTGGGCCCCTTAATACCAGCAACATTTCAATCCCACAGCCTACGTTAGTATTGTGGATGAATGCTCAGTCTACCCAGCAGGATAACACACCATGCCACAAAGCTCAGATCACCTCACTTTTTTCTCCCTTGGATGTGACAGTGAGTTAGGGTGGAAATTCCCTCCACAGGATTCATGAAACGAGTCGCTGGATTTGGATGTTCTTGTGATATTTTCTTGAGATCATCAAGCCAGTCTCTCCCAATTTTTATCATTTTAATTTAATGTTTATTTGTGTAATATTGGTGGATGGACTGACAGATGAGGTCAGGCAGGAGTCTCTGTAGTGAGAAGAGGGAGACGGTGGAAGAGAACCTGGAGATGTAGATATCTTTTGATCAGGTAAACCACCCAAATATTTTTTTTAATCATTTTTAATTCTTTGTGGATAATGATAAAAGTATTCTGTTCTATGTAAACACGGCCACTGATACTTGACTTCAGGTGGTTACCAGTAAGTAGCGTGACAGTGACATATGATCACAGCTTCAAACCACCGTGTATGGGGCAATGCAGTTAATCAAACTTTAAACTACGGCTTCCACCAATTATAAAATAAGGCAACAGATTTAAAATAAAATGTAAAAAAAATTAAAATCAAATCTGCAGTCTGCAGACTCCAGGGTAGACCCAGAATACACTGGGCTGGAATGCCTTGGGATCCTCCAGAAGGATCTGGGAATTGTGGCTGGGGACTTGGAGGTCTGGGATACCCTGCTTAGCCTACTCTCATTGCAATCTAACTTTGGGTAAGAAGAAGACAAAGGCTGGGTGAGATATATGTGCAATCAAGCAGCCCAAAAGACGTATATCGTGAAGTTTTACATAGATAAGTGTATAACCCCCTTTAAAATGATGTCACTTTAATGTGTGACATCTTATTAAATGTTATAATTGTAAGGAAAATAATATCACGTGACAAGTCACATGGGGGGCAGATGTATGATGTGACTGATGGTTTACCTGACGATTCCTCTGAGTCGTCCCACAGCCACCGTCTGAGCTGCTCCCTCCTTGAAGCCCAGGTTGAATCCCACCTGAAGCGAGGCCTCCTCACCGGCATCAGCTCCATCCACATAGCCGTCCTGAGCGAGTTAAACACAGAAGGACACCACATCACAAACAGACACAAAGGAAGCTTAGCACGCAGGGCTAAAGAGAGCCGGTGAGAGTGAACATTTCAGGATTAGTTTGTGATGTGCGCTAACTTTACCTTCAGTCGCTTCTTCATGTTGGAGGTCCACTCCTTACTCTGTAAACTAAGCTCGTCCGCACTCTGGTCGAAGACATCTTCTCCGCTCACAGGCAGAGCTTTAACCCAGGACATGCCGATTTAAAAGCAAAAACCGTTTTAAACGCACTAGCATCTAAGCTACCTACTGCTTCTTCTTCTACTGCTAGCGCATTTTATCCTCGGTGGAAAACTGTAGGTGCGTGCGCGCCACCATCTGGTCTGGAGTGCAAAAGGCCGTTGAGTGAGTCATTCAATTCAACGGCAGTGCCACCGATACTGATACTTTTAATCTATAAAGGCGACTTAAGGGGACGGCAGTGTGTCATGATTTATGTGATAATCATCATCATTTTAATGACCACTAAATGATTGTGATTTTTACTTTCTACAGTACCTACTTAACATAGCAAAACATACCTTTCAGATTTTCATGAATGTAACTGGGTTATTTGGAGACCCAGAATGTAAATGTGCCCGCCTCTGAAGAACTTTGGTTCAGCTTGTATAGATTATGTACTATAGGCTATAAAATCAAATACACATGAAAATTGATATACAAATTTTCAGACATTTTTCATAGTGTATGTTTGAGTTATATATATTTTTTCCAAAAGAAATAATTTAACATAATTCAATGAGCTACATAGTAAGCTTAGAGGATAGAAACTAAGTATCAATCCTATTACAGTAATGTCAATCTAATACCAATATCACTGTTGGTATTGATGCTATCGATATCAGGATCAATCTGCCCGACTCTGCTGGGAGTGCCAAACTAATTTTAGTTCATGGGCCAATAATGTGTGTTCAAATTCAGGGGCTGCGGGAGGAAATGATTTTTTTAAAAAAAAGCACAATAACCTGTAAGAAAACAATAAATAAAAACAAAACAAAAAGAAGAGTATAAAAGCATAATGAACCATTCAACCAGGATAATTGTATACAAGTCTTTGGGTGTGTATTAATAGGAAAACAGTTATTTATCCATCCTGCATCAAAATGTCATGTCAGACAGTGACACCGGTGATTGTGTGCATGTCAGTCAAACTGGCCGTGATTTCAGACTTAAAATAAACCCATCAATGTATCAGCAGAGAAATGCAAACATGAAACTTTTCACTTCAAACTGAGTTCCTTTACATACCAAAATTTTATTGAGCTCCTAATGTATAATATTTGTTACAAAAAATAAATAAATAAATAAATGTATAATACAACACAGAAACTAACTAAAAACTAAGAACTAAAAGTCCAAAAAAATAAAAACACACAAAATTCCAATAATAAATAAATGTTAAAAAAATTTTTTTTTTACAGCTGTCCACGCCAGGGCAAAGTTACATATAAAGTGAATTATTCTGATCTCACGTTCACACTCTCCATAGTTACATCTTTGCACTACTTAAAGGAAACCGTTTGTGTAAAGAAACAATCTGAGCTGCTGCTTCACTGACAGCCTTGTCTGTGATGGTTTGTATGTATATACGCGAACCTAAAGTCAGTTCGAGAAGATGTCTTATTTTAAGGGTGGAATATCCCTTTAAAGAACACTCTTCTTCGGTGGTATCGATGTGTAAAATGACATCCTGGGGTGCGCACTGCCACCTAGTGATTTTACCCAGCAGGCATTGACAGTTTAAGCCTGCAGAGGGCGCTGAAGACCTACTTTAAAACTGAGTGTGGTCCACACTGGCACTACATCAACACCATCCTCATCGCCACCATCGCTGTGGTCCAGCTCAGAAGCTTTCCTGCAGCCTGTTTGCTTTAATTCTCGTCCTCTAATTCTTTTTATATTTTTATCTGTGTCTGCTTTTTTCTTAATCATCACAATTACACAGAGGATGCTTCATCTGACAGTACTGCTTATTTTGTTTTATTACTTAATAACTGGAACATACTTATACATACTTGAGTATGTAAACCATCATCATCTTTGATTGTAAGGTTTTTAAGATAAACTGGAAGGATTAAAAATGCAGGTTCAGGCGTTTTTTTTTTAAAGTGTTTATAATTATACACTGTCAAGAGGATTATTTGGAGAGGCAGCGATAAGTGAAAATTCTCAGTGGATCCCAATTAAATCAAATAATAAATCAAAATGTGACTTGGGTGTGGCATTTGTTTATACGTGGCATATCAAGATCATATCAAACCAGAACAACACAAACAAAGAAAATTACACAATAATGTTATTTTCCATGTAGCTCTTTGGAACTTGTTTTCATAGTGCCTGTTTAAGTTTTATTTTTATAAAAAAAAATTTTATTTAATACAATTCAGTGGGCTACGCACTGCACAGAAACAAAGTATCGATCTTATCATGTTAGTATCGATCTAATACCAATATCAGCATTGGTATCGATGCTATCAGTATTTGGTTCGATCTGCCCACCTCTTATTTTATATAAAATCTAAAAACCAGCTGATAAACAAAATATGGAAGAAAATAAATGCAAAATAAATGAATTTTGTATATTTCACAATAAAAAATAATTTCAGATTGTGAAAAACTGCTCAGACGCTGCTGCTCGAATCACAGTCCGGTGCATTTTTACAGCTTCCTGTTTAAGTTTTCAAAGAAGGAAATGTCATCCGTCATGACAAACACATTATTCACTCATCCATAATGCATCTCACCTCCCTTTTTACCACTGTTGAGAAGAGAGAGTGGGAGAAATGGGGAAAAAAATAAAACAAGCTGCTTGTTTTATTTTCAGATTTTCTCATTCTTCATGCCACGCTTTATGGAAAACACAGGAGAGAGTGGACAGCGGGTAAATGCATTTCACCTTGGTGGAGTGCATTTGCAGCCGTGGACAACAATGGCCTCGAGAATACTCTGAGGCCACGGTGGAGTTGTCTCTGTTCTGGAAATGGAGTCGGCCCTGAGGCCTCATTCGCCGCAGCCACACCTTCAGTCCCCCTCGCTCAAAGAGTCAAAACAACCAGCCGGGGCAATCACCTGACACATTTCCATCCAATTTCCACTGCAGAATGTGTTCATTTTCAGGCTAATGGCATGTCATTTTGCAGGAGCCTTTGGTCAAGAATTAATCCTGGAATCAAAACAGATTTTCCGGGGAGCAATCTTCCATCAAGTATTGATTTTTTTACACTCACGGAGCCTGTACTCCCTAATTTAACCTGACAGCCAGCAGCACAATGGACTGGGAGCACCTTGGCGTCTCACAGAGGGAGCTCTCCTCCTCCTCCTTTTCTTCACGAAGTGAAAGAGAGATTGGGAATGGGGGAGAAAAAAAAAGGACTCCCTGATGTATAAAACAAAGAGCACTGGTTACAGAAAACAGAGAGCTAAAGCTTCCGTCTCTCTGTTTTACCTCTAATTATGTTTTCTAGGATAGTGCAACTTGGGCAGGTGAGGCTGAGAGGGGAAGAAGGGAGAGTGTTCTGGGGCCATCAGCTATCATTATGGGCCTGTTGACATCTGCCTGTCTTTGAGTGATTCTCATCTGTGATTTCCCCTGGCCATTTTCTGCAGATGCACGAAGAGGGGTTTCATCATGGCCCCATAAAAAAGGCCCAAAGTGTCCGCTCAGGCCTTCACTAATAAGAAAGCAAAGACGTGTCCGACCATGTCACACTCCTCTCCCATCCATATCCGCTCTCTTGATGCCTTCAGATATGCAATCATTCTCTTTTCGCTCCCTCTCCCCTTCTGTGTGTGCTGTAAGTATACTATACCCTACGTAGAGGTCAGTGGGATGAGAGGATGATGGAGGGCACGGCCGCTTATTTTCCTCTGGCTCTTAAAGCTGCGATGACCCATGCGCAGAAGAGTTGCACTTTCCCAGAGGGGCTTTTTTGTGCGCTGCTTACAAACTACCTGACAGAAGGGAAACTGTTTCACTTTTTAATCTGCCGCGTGTAACTCATGATCATCCATTTCAAGCAACATATGGAGCGGCATTTCTGTTTGGTCACGAGATTAGGGCACAAGTTTGCAGCACGTTTCCTGGTGCTGAATGGATATGACAACCCCCCAAACTCTTTATGCATAAATATGGTATACGTGTTATCCAAACCACCAGTGTTTCCAGTATGCAGATTTTTTTCTTTTTCAGTATGGAAAGCACACGCAAGAGCTTGTGCTCATACATCTGGTGATTTTTTTTCCATTTAAAAGAAAAAAGGAAAATATCTTGATTTAGATTAAATTCCAGTTTAAATAAAAGAAAGATCCGGTTAGTGTAGTCGTGACTTTTTCTGGAGAAAATCTAATGTTTAGAGAAATAAACTATTTTTTTCCCCCTGAGTTGCCAAGGCATCTGTCAGAGGATAAATGGATGCATGTCCTCAGCGTTGCTATGGCTTCTGCTCTAAGAAACTGTACAGACACAATTAAGGTGGTGAGTTCTTAAGAGTTTCATTTACATACAGTGTTTATATAAATGGTCCTGACCCATCGAAATAAAAGATACACTGGTACAACGATATAAATTTGTGACAAAATGTATTATTTCATCTGATTTTGAATTGCTACACAATTAAACCTGTGTCATCACACTCTTCTGACATGAAGCTGGTACAACAACTTGATAATATAGATATGCATTCCCCATTCAATAATATTATTCATTCCCCACTTGTCCTGCAAGCCATCTTTATCCTTCAAGCTCGGGTCATTCATCTATCTATGACAAATGTAACGAACGCCCTTTAATCACATGTAAATCATACAATATACACATTGACAGGTGCATCTGGAGCTATACTTAGCATCCTTTTTTTTTATTTCTCAGCTCAAGCATTACTGCTCAGAAGAAGTAGAAGCATTACTTTTCCACTTTGTCTGTCTTACTACTTATGCCAGCAAATTCTGAATGAATGCTACCAGATTCAGAGTAACAGCATTTTTATGGTATTCAGACTCACCTCTGTTATTAAAACTGTAAAAATATGAGTGAAAATTTTGAAGCAAAGCATGTGAGCTATAGGCTGTATATGAAAGATGGACATAGCCACTGTGACATCATCCACCAGTTAGTGAAGTCATGTTATGAAGCCTTAGACTGACCCTGAAGATACAGGGAGAGTGAGAAGTAGGGACATCCTCTCATCAACCAAACTTCTTTTGCACCTACAGAACTCGCCCCCTGCTGGCATATTAACTTCACATTTCAAACCAAGAAACTACGATAAATTTGTTTACAGTCTGGAGGACTACACCAATCAGGCATAACACTTTGACCACCTGCCTAATATTGTGTTGGTCCCCCTTTTGCTGCCCGAACAGCCCTGACCTGCGTATTACTCCCTGGTCCAATTCTAAAGCTCACACGCCCATTGTTGGCGCTTTTGGCGGTGCACAGGGGTCAGCGTGGGCACTCATATGCAAACAGTGATGCACTGTGTATTCTGACACTTTCCTATCAGAACAATTTGAGCTACATAAGCTCATCTGTTGGCTCGGACCACACGGGCCATCCTCTGCTCCCCACTTGCACCACTGAGCTTCGGCTGCCCATGACCTTGTCTCTGGTTCACCACTGTTACTTCTTGGACCACTTTTGATCAATACTGACCACTGCAGACCAGTAACACCCTACAGGAGCTGCAGTTTTGGACTTCCTCTGAGGTAGTCGTCTAGCCATCACACATTTGGTTCTTGTGAAACTCACTCAAATCCTTACACTGGCCCAATTTCCTGTTTCTAACGCATCAGCTTTGAGGACAAAATGTCCACTTGCTCCCTAATATATCCCACTCACCTCACCTGTCAGGTGTCATAATGTTATGCCTGAGTGGTGTAAGTCCTCTTTCTATTTGTTGTGTACTGTTGAATGTATTACTATATGTAGGAAAGTACTGCATCACCTACTTGTTACACCTACAAGAGCTGCCCGACCATGCCATGAAGCTCCCTGCACACAGTTTTTCTGCTGGTGTTAATGCACAAAAACTTTATGCACTTTGCACCTCAGCAGCCCGCTTTGTAACTTTATGTGATCTGCAGTTTCGTTTCCATTTGCTATGGTTCCTAAACACTTCCACTTTGTAATAACACCACTTACAGCTGAAGGGAAGAAACTGACTTATTCCAAGAGCAGCATCCTGTTACAGCTCTACACTTGAATAGTGAGCTCTTTACACTCACCTATTTTTGTTCACAAATGTTTATAAAGGTATAATTAAGTATAATGCAGGGTCAAAGTAACATTATATATTCAGTCAGGAACAAAAATGAGTTAGTGATGGGGCCTTCAGCTATATTACACACTTTATTTATAATAAAGATTTCATTTTTCAAACATCCTAGTGTTTGGATGTTTACTATGTTCAGAAGCGATGCATTCAGTATTTGTATTTTTACGCCTAAAAGCTTGTATTAAAGAGCTGGATGTGAACTATTCATCGAAGCATTATTGACCATTTTCTTTATAGATCGCGTTTGTGTGAAGCAGGTGGCAAGCAGAGCGAGCAGGCGTGCAGCTGCAGCTTCTCCGCAGGTTTGCTCGTGGTACTTTGCAAACACACTCCCGCTCTAAAACAGAGACATCACAGCCTAAAGACATGCATTCAAAACCCGGGCTGCTAGAAAGTTAAATGGGCCGATGCAATCAGCTGCTCGAGTCAGACAGGTGTCTCTGTAAAGACCAGGCTATTAACTCCTCTACCTGCAAATACCTCGCATTGTGTCATTGCTAATAACGCTGAAAAAAAGGGCAGGAAAAAAAAAACCCAAAACAGAAACAAGAGTGAAAGCAAAAGGGATCATATGCATGGCCAACCTCGATTGCATGTGAGGATTGGTAATTGCACCCCCAGAGGCATCTGGGTGTGCAGAGCAGCAAAGTGGGAGACGCCTGAGCAGCTCGGGCTTCACAGTCAGTGTACCAACATCTCAACCCCGAGGAGGAAGTGAAAACAAGAAGGCGGAGGAGCGGAGGGTGAGGGATGTACAGACAGTTCATTTACCCAGAACATCAGCCCACCGCGCATTGTCTGAAAGATAAGGAAAGTGAATGCATCATGCCTGATGGAAAACAAAGGCAGCAATTTAAAACCATCTGCATCCAACACATGCACTCTCTCCCTCCACCTTTCTGTTTCTGTGTCCTGACTGATATTGAAACATAATCCATTTGGAGCGCCGACATGTCATTATATTTCTGCTCCCTCTCCCCATTCAGGACAATTTCAGGTGGCTGCAGGTTGAACAGGAATGTTTTATTTCAACCAGTCAGACAGTCACGAGTCTTCACTTTAAATCTGCTCAGAAGACAAAAAAAAAAAAACCTCCACAAAAAACTGAGATACAAAAACAGGACTAACAGTTTCACTTTAAATTCTTCTTAAGGAGACCTCAGCTGTTCAGAAATATATATATTTATATATATAAACAAAACAATAATTCACAAAGATTCAGAGATCAAAACTCGTCTTTACTGGGCGACTGTCTTTACTAGAAACATCACACACCACCAAAGGCCTCTGACTACTGTATTCTGCACTTAGATCTTAGCAAAGAAAGAAGAAAAGAATCAAATGTAGGTTTTCCAAGAGTTTTCTTCAAAATACGTGTTGAGTCTTCCTTTTGTTTTTACTGTGTATTTCTCCAAGCCAGTGGTTCTCAAACTGTGGGGTGCAGGGGCCCCACTGGTGGGGCGTGGATGACCGTTGGGGGTAAAACATGAAGGGAAAACAAAATCATATTTTACCAAAAAAACAAAACTTAGATCTTTTTTTTTTTGTTGACAAATGCTAAAATTCGTAGAGTGTGAATTTTTTTGGGGCTTATGAAGTGGAGCGTGCAAGACTAAGTTTGTGAAACACTGCAAACCTCAACTTACCAAAGCATTTTCACTTATTATGCTTAATATTCTTCATAATATACTCAGAGGAGTCAGTCTACTATAAAATGCTAAACGTTCAGAAGTGTTCGTTGGGGAAAAACATAAATACAACACTGAATTATATTTGTCGACTCTTAGTATCATTTTAATATAATTTTAATGAAGACATTACTAATCCATGTAATGCTGAAAAAAAACTACCAGTTAGGTCTTTGGTCTTTTTCTAAAAGCTAAAGCTATTTAGTACATTTACAAATTTGAAAACAGCCAGGAAAAACTTAGATTATGGGAGTTTTTGCTTTTAAAAAAATGTATAAAAATTATTTTACAACAATTTATTAATAAATTTTTGGACTAACTCTTTCAGCTTTATTGCATATTCAGTCACCAGAAGCACCATATCTACTCTTCCTTTGATTTTCTTTATTTTTCACCTTCCCAGTGCCGGGTCAGACCCCTTTTTTAGATCTGTCTTAATCCTTCATGGTTTACATTCAACAAGGCGCTGATTAACCTTTGTCAGAGAATTTGGTCCATATTGACATGATAGCATCACACAGTTGCTACAGATAGGTTGGCTTCACATCCATGGTGCTGTAGAGTTTTAAAAATGCTTAATTGGTGCCAAGGGGCCAAGAAAATATCCCTACACCGTTGATATAAAGCAGGATGTATCCATGTATCATGTTTACACTAAATTCTGACTCTACCATTAGAATGTGGCAGCAGAAATCAAGACTTTCCGGTCTTTTACTGTCCAGTTTGGTGAGCCAGTATCAGTTGTAACCTCAGTTTCCTGTTCTTAGCTAACTGGAGTGGCATCTGGTGTGGTGTTCTGCTGCTGCTGCAGCAAATTCAAATAACCATTTGTTACTCTGGTTACAAAGAGTGGTTATTTGACTTACTCTTGTCAACCTATCAGCTTGAAGCAGTTTGACCTCTTCTCCTCAACAAGGCATCTTCATCCAGTGAGATGCCACTCACTGGATATTTTCTTTTCTGTAAACTTTAGAGATGGTTGTGTGTGAAAGTTCCAGTATATAAGAAGTTTATGAAATACTCAGAGGAGCACATTACATTCAAAGCCACTTAAATCACCTTTTCTTCCCTTTCTGATGCTCAGTTTGAAATTTACCAAGTTGTCTTGATCATGTCCACATGCCTGAGTGCATTTAACTGCTGCCGTGTGACTGGCTGATTAAATATTTACGTAAATGAGCAGTTGAGCAGGTAAAAGTGGCTGGCAAGCATAGAAGAAGAGGTTGTCTTATGAGGATGATCAGCTTTGTGCATTTTAACCTTTGATTTAGCTGTTTTCTCTGTACTTTTATTTTCTGTTTTGTCTTATTCTGACATACAGTATCCTAAGCTGAAACTGAAAGCGCTTTAATAAAGGTGCTCTAAGTGCATTCATATCATTTTTTGAACAGTTTTGTGAGTGTGAGGAGATTCCTTTGTATACATTCCTTTGATCAGCTAATAAAAAAACCACTTTCAAATGTTTATGATGTCTTGACATAGTTTGATTCCCTTTACAAAAAGTATGAAGAGCATCAACAACTGACAGGCTTTAGCAATCGGATTCAGCGTTCTTGATTCAACAAGATTTAAGTGGTTAAAACTTAAAAATTGTGCACAAATAAGAACAAAACTTGTCAGCGTGACACATTCATACCCCATTCACGACTGATTCGTGACTGATAAGAAGCTCGACATTTACTCCATAATATATGATGAGAGCTCCTTTTAACTGAGCCGTTAGACTTCAATCAAAAGCAGCGCGGTGCTGCTGCAGAGAGAGGATGGAAAGTAAACTTTTATCAGCGGCAGAATACAAACAGCTCGAGAAAACAGATATGGGTCAGGAGCTGCATCTGCACAATTACATTGTTAATGGCAAAGACAATGAAAATGGCGCGGATGGAAAACAAAAGAATATCAAATAACTCGCTCGAGCTGCGTACACCTCAGCCATCGCTGCTCAAAAACACATCCAGCGTTTTGAAATGAAGGGCGGCGCGAGAGCGAGAGAGAGGGCTGAAAGGAAGACGAAAAAGCATCTTGAACATCAGTTTTCAGTCTAATGTTAATAATTTATGTTGTCTGTGCTTTTTATTATTATTATTTATTTATTTACTACTTTCTTTTCAGCAGCCTGCCCATTTTTCAAAGGCATCATGGACAGGGAAGCTGTATCAAACTTTTGAGTTTAGTTTCAAAAGGCTTTCTCCCTGTTTATTTATATATTTCTCCTTCTTTACACTTGTCTTGTTGTTATTTGGTGAGGCGAACACATGAAGCTTTGATGAGAAGCAAACCTGACACGTATTCTTCTCTGGTGACCCCGAGCAAATGTAAATAGAAGAGGTAAGCATTAAAATACAAGACTCTTTTTTTACGGCGTCTTCTCTCATCAAAACACTTTAAATGGCCAGTTACATCCATTCATCCACCCTTCCATTAACAATAGGTCAAACAGGTCAAATAACTCTACATCACCTCTGATGTGAAAGTTTGTTCGGGGTGATTCAAGATGCACTTGACCATGACCTCCCAGAGAGAGAGAGTCAGGACAAGTTTGATTTTATTTGGCACTCTCAATAACTCCGACTTTGAAAAGATGAAAGGAAAATCAGAGATGTTTTTAAAAAAAATATTTGTATGTTGCTCAAAACTTTGAACTCGACAGCACCTTGCACCCTGAGACGCAAAATACGAGCTCAGTGGTATTCAGGAGAAAATGTAGCATAACAAACACAATTTGTTTCAACGTGATTACGTTTATTCAGAGTATTTACTTGCTGTCAATGATTAGTATCGTTTAAATATGTTGTGTAAAAATAGAGTAAATCGTAGTTAACAAAAGCCAAGATGATCGCTGATGTTGATGTTTTTTCTCCATAATGACTTAATTTAAATATAAAAGAAATAGATTGACCTACGCTGAAATAAGGCAGCACGGTGGTGCGGTGGTTAGAGCTGTTGCCTCACAGCAACAAGGTCCTGAATTTGATTCCACCATCAGGCCGGGGTCTTTCTGTGTGGACTTTGCATGTTCTCCCCGTGTTTGCGTGGGTTTTCTCCTGGTACAGTCCAAAAGACATGCAGTAAGTGGGGTTAGGTAGCGGGTGAATCTAAATTGCCCATAGGTGTGAATGCGAGTGCGAATGGTTGTTTGTCTCTATGTGGTAGTCCTGCGACAGACTGGCGACCTGTTCAGGGTGTACCCTGCCTCTCGACCTACAGTGCTCAGCATAAATGAGTACACCCCCTTTAAAAAATATGAATTTTATCAGTAGCTCAATGAACAAAAGAACAATTTCCAAAATTTTCACAAGGCTGAGTTTTATTGAACACTTGTTTAACTCCATAACATGAAATTAAGGTTAATAATATAACTTAGATCACAAAATCTTCAGTTTAACTCAAATTGTTTGGAGCAAAAATGAATACACCCCACAACAAAAACTACTACGACTACTTTTTTGTATGACCACCATGATTTTCAAGGACAGCACCAAGTCTTCCAGGCATGGAATGAACAAGTTGGCGACATATTGCAACATCTATCTTTTTCCATTCTTCAACAATAACCTCTTTTAGAGCCTGGATGCTGGATGGAGAGTGATGCTCAACTCGTCGCTTCAGAATTCTCCACAGGTGTTCGATTGGGTTCAGATCAGGAGACATACTTGGCCATTCAATCACCTTCACCCTGTTCTTCTTCAGAAATGCAACAGTAGCTTTAGATGTGTGTTTTGGATCAGTGTCGTGTTGGAAAAGTGCACGACGACCAAGTGCACGGAGTGATGGCAGCATCTTCTCCTTCAGTATAGAGCAGTACATTGTTGAGTTCATGATACCATCAATGAAATGCAGCTCCCCAACACCAGCAGCACTCATGCAGCCCCACATAAGGACACTGCCACCACCATGTTTCACTGTAGGCACCATGCATTTCTCTTTGAAATCCTCACCTTTA